>JAHWXV010324487.1:0-15248 GCA_024586415.1 Phrixothrix hirtus
GCCCCCCCCCCCCCCCGACACATTACAATTAATGTTAGAAGATGGCTGGATGAAAATTATCAAAATATGTAGATTGGGAGAAGGGGACCAATTGAGTGCCCGACCAAATATCATGCGATTTTTTTCTATGGGGATATTTAAAATCTGTGATTTATAAGACTCCTCCAGAATCTATTAAGGAATTACGAGAAAAAGTTATCGAGGGGTATAGAAACATTACTCCTAAAATATTTCGAAAAGTACGTGAAGAATTTAAAGCAGGCTTTATTTTTGCTTAGAACAAAATGGTGCCCATTTTCAGCAATTTTTATAAAAAAAATAATTTATAAAATAAAATTTTTAATAAAAGCAACCTAAGGAATTTGTCGTTTTCAATTGTAATAGATGTAAAGCTTGAAATTCTACATCTGGAAAACTAATCGAATGATTTTAGTTAAACCCGCATATCTAGAAAAACGAAATGAACCCTTTACAACAATGTGCCACATGGGGTAGGATCGTATTTCAAAAAATTAAGCAAGGGTCGTTACCCACTAAGGGGTTCGTGGGGGTGAGCGGAAAAGTGCGTTATTTTGAATGCCCCTCAAACCCCCTGATATGTACTTGAGATCTTCCTAATAGTATTTTTATCTTGGGGGTAATACCCATTGCTAATTTTCAAATTGGTTCACTGTATATAAGAGGCCGTTTGAATGAAATACGGATTGGGTTTGTAAAACTGTTTTTATTGCAAAAAATTACAAGTAAATTTATTACTTCTCTACATAATCTTCTCCTTGCCTCACAATACACCTTTTTCACCTGTCAACCAATGCGTCAATTCCATCTGAGAAAAACTTTTTTGGCTGCTTGCGAAACCATTTATGTACCGCACACCTTATGAAGGTGGTCCACAACAATATTATGAGTTGAACCAATGCTCACATTGATTTTTGAAATGACTTCTTCTAGTTTAATTCGCCTGTTTTGATAAATCAGCTCTTGAAGCACTGCAATGTTCTCTGGAGTGATTACTCGATGCGCCTGTCCCGGGCGCCGAGCGTCTCTCACACTCCCAGTTCCATTTTTAAACTTATTGACCCATTCAAAAATACTTGAACAAGCCATACAACTATCTTCAGACACATTTATCATTCTTTTATGAATTTCGGATGGATTTACACTCTCGGCAGTTAAAAATCTTATAACTGAGCACATTTCTTCGCAGGTGCAAACAATAATGACAATTTGGTGCTGCAATTGTTTCATGTAATAAACTAAGCGGTCAGAGACTGCTCAGATAATTACTTTAAAATCTCATTGCATGTATTTTGAACGGCGACACATTTACATGTTCTATAGACCCAATCCGGATTTCATTTGAAACCGCGTCGTATTTTCTTACTCTTGATAAAAACATGAATGTTCCTACGTTGAAGTAAAATTACAACTCTTATTATCAAATACAAGGGTAATTGCATATAACAAAAAACTTTGTGAAACTTTTTCGCTTGGATTCCAATAGTAAAGTCTCACATTGAAGAAATTCTTTGTAGATTGCCTACTTCCTGAAATAATAAAATATCCTGAATAATAAGGTGAATTCTATTTTTATTTTTATTGTGGCAAATATACTCAGTGACATAGAAATTTCAACACCAAGAAGGAGTAGGAATTTCTTAATCAAAGTTGGTAGATCTGTTGGGTTGATATTAAGTAATAATTGACTAACTTTTGAGATCAAGTGGTAATGTGATAACGTCACATTTGACAGTTGTTATAATTTTTTGCTAACTTCTTCGGTCTGCGTTTTTCCTACGATTTGTGGTTCTTTTTTATTGTTAATTAACATTATTTTGGTTGTTGTTTTTTGTTAAGGTATTTTGTTTGTTTGATCATGCCTAGAGTACGGCAGCGAGGATATTGCCGTCAATTAAGCGAATTTGACAGAGGTCGCATTATTGGTTTGCGCGAAGCTGGTTTTCATTTGGGGAAATTGCTAACCGTGTAAATCGAAGTTAGTCTAGTGTAAGCGAGTGTGTCGTAAATGGTTTGAAGATGGCCAGGAATATCGTAAAAGAGGAACCGGGGCTTCAAAAAGAATGAATGAGCGTCAAGATCGTCGCTTAAGACAACTGGCATTTAGAGAACGATTTTCCTCTACTTCGAAGTTTTGGGTTAACATTGTATCATCCGTAACTTGTGCTTCCCTTGACTGCAGAACATTGTCAGCAATGGTTACAATGGTGCAATGAAGAATGTTGTTGGAATCTTGAATGGCATCGTGTTGCCTTTAGTGACGAATCTAGATTTTGTTTAGGAATGCATGACGATCGTATGAGAGCCAGAAGAAGACGGGGTGAACGACGGAATCTTCGATTTACAGTTGAGAGGCACGTGCATCGCACTGTGGATGTTATGGTTTGGAGTGCGATTACTTATGGCAGCAGGTCTCCCTTGCATTGCCTTCATTCGAGGCATATGACATCACAACGGTATATTGAGCAGGTGGTTAGAACATATCTTCTGCCATACTTACAAGAGCTCGAAGATCCATTATTCCAACAAGCTAATGCATGTCCACATGAAGCAAGGTTTTTCTTGAACTTCTTTGAGCAGGCCCAGATTCATATTTTGCCCTGGACTCCAAGATCTCCAGATCTTGCTCCCATTGAACATGTATGGGACATAATGGGTTGACGGTTGCGAAATTTGCAGCGTGCTCATTTGACTTTGGAGACCTTCAGATATGAGGTGCAACTTGCATGGGAGGAAATACCCCAAGACGAGATAAACCACCTTATTCAACCAATGCCTTGGCGTGTAAATGAATTTGTAAATCAGTGAAGCCGCACCACACATTATTAACAATTGTTATAAAATTTTATTTAACTAATAAAAGATTTTACTCCAAAATTTTGATCATTTATGGCTTTAATTTGGTGAATATTTCTACCAAATTTCATCCAAAAATTCCAACCCCTTCTTGGTGTTGCGATTTCTATGTCACTGAGTAAATGTTTACAACTTTTCAGCATTCTCCATTCTCCACTCTTTTTTCCATCCCTCGTACCAATAGGCTGAAGTAAATAAAATTCAATTAATTCTTCTTCCTCGGTGATATTACATTCGTTTGACAATGAACATATGGAAATACATAATTATATGAACTTTTAGGGTCGTACACCAATTTGGCTCTTTGACTGTACATACATAACATAACGTACATTTTTAATATTAATTTCTTCGGACGGTTTCCTCCAACAATTTGTCTACCAGAGTAAAAAATATTATATTCGATTTCGTCTGCAATCAATACTGTTTTCCAAAATTCAAGAAGAAACGAATTTTAAAAATCTGGTGTGAGACAACACACGACTTTCTCTTACGTACATAGATATACAAATATGTAAATGTCCACAAATGATTAAAATATTATTGACGTTTGTTTTGAGAACGATAATTGTAATGATCACCATTCAAGTTACTGGACACGCAAAACCCTGCTTAACTTCAGAGATTTTCTCTGATACCTCGCTTAATTTTTTCAGGAAAACCT
Organism: Phrixothrix hirtus; assembly: GCA_024586415.1. NCBI lineage: Eukaryota > Metazoa > Arthropoda > Insecta > Coleoptera > Phengodidae > Phrixothrix > Phrixothrix hirtus. The sequence continues at coordinate 3,539 of JAHWXV010324487.1, forward strand.
CTAAGTTGGCGTAATAGGATGCCAAAGGCATAAGAACTGAAGTAAGTGTCAAAAAATTGTTATAGCCGTTTTCTAGAAAATCGTAAACAATCTAAATATTACAAGAATAAAGTGATACTTCCGGTCATTCGATTTGAACTAAATTCTTGATGTCTCATGTACATACGGATGTAGAGAACTTAAATGAAGTTATTGACTTTCATGTGATGATTTGTTTTTGAGATAGGTTCTTCACAACTAATAATCCAAGTACTTCCGGTTACTCGACTTTTAAAAATTTATTAGAGAAACTTCTTGGTTAATATAAAACTAAGTTAAGTAGCTAAGAAATGTATTAGGTTTAAAAAAATCGTTACAGCCAATTTCAAGCAAACCGTGAAAATGAAGAATTCGGAAAATATCTAAAAATGACAGAAATAAAGTGGTACTTCTGGTTATTAGATTTTAACTAAATATTTTATTCTACATACAAAGGTTAGTATGACCTCAAATATGAATTTTCATTTATCTAGGGCTTTTAGTTTCATAGTTATTATATACAGAGTTAACGGTGAAAGTACTTCCGGTTACTCTATTTACAGGAAATTTTCCAAGTAACCGACTAGACTATATGAAAAGGTCCTGAATTTTTAAGAAGTACAGCGAATTTAAAAAAAAAATTCGAGCCTATTTCAAGAAAATCTCGAAAAATGAAAAATTAGGAAAATATCTAAAACTAACAGAAATCAAATGCTACTTCCGGTTATTCGATTTTATCCAAATCCTTGCTTTGGCATACTAAGGTAGTTATGACCTCAAATATAAATTTTGTTTTAACTAGGATTATTAGTTTCATAGTTATTTTATTCAGAGTTAACGGTGAAACTAGTTTCGCTTACTCGAGTTACGCAAAATTTTGTGAGGAGCCACCTAGATTATACAAAACTGCATTAAATATATAAGAAATATAGAAAATAAAAAATCGTTATAGCCGATTTCGAGCAAGTCTCAAAAAACCAAAAAATGCCAAGAGTAAAGTCGCATTTCCGGTTAACCGATTTTAGTGAAATTGTCGCAGTTGCGTGCGACGATGAATACAAACTCGGGTTGCATGTCGGCTTCGGATGTAGGCAATTTAGTATTCAAAGATGAGAACATGGATAAATGGTTACATTTAGACAAATTAAAGAATAATTTACATGATAGTGCTATGAAATTATGAATTTTAGGGAACTTTAAGTTCTATTCCGAACGATTCAAAGCATCCTTAGAGGTAGTTAAGACATGGTTATCCGAAGGTTCTTCAAATACTTCGATGGGCGACCGTTCCAATTGTCGTTCCCAAAATAAACGCAAATAATATTTTAATCATTTGTGGATATTTACACATTTGTACATCTATGTACGTAAGAGGAAGCCATGTGTTGTCTCACACCAGATTTTTGTGTTTTAGATTTATTTTTAATTGCCTTAAAACTTAAAGAGTTTAAATATTTGGAGATTAGACAAGGTGAATGCTTAGTGATGCAATAATTCTAAATTAACTTTTGTAGAAAAACATTTTGTAACACTTTACTGTTTTAATTATACTAATTTTATGTTAAAAAAAATAAAGTTTTCCTCTTTCTAGAATAGACTATTACTGCTGGTGATATATCTATATGTAACAATTTGAAAATAAATAGCAATGTGAGACCGTTTATAAAAAAAAATACATTTTGTGTGAAAGGTGCAGCTTCATTAAGCAAGATTTTTAAACTGTTTGTATAATAGATACTAGCTATGGGCATTAATTTTTATAGATAATTAAAATGCATTTTAATTATTTATTTTAGAACGTGCTCGTTAAAAGCGTGACACATTAAGAATAAACATGTAACACTATACAGCTATACCTATAAAATTATATAAGAAACTAGGAATAATATTTTTAATAAAGAACTGTCTATAGCAACAAAACATTTTATTACGAGAACGAGGGAAAGTGTATCAAAACATTTCGAACTTAGAATCTACATTTAATATTAATAATAGTAGTAAGACTTTATTGCACAAACATTTTATATGGTAACAAAATCGTTATAATTTTATTTTAAAAAATAAACAACTTCAAGTATTAACTAAGTATTAATTTCGAGTTATGCTTCCCTCTCGTGTGAACATCCTTGAATTGCACTTTCATGTATTTCTCGAAAAAAATTTACAACTGTTTAAGAGAATTATTACATTTATGTAGAAGTACATAAACCTACTACACTTACTTGTTATACAACTTACTAATGAGTACCAATTCTTCTGATACTTATAGTAGTACGATCCTTTTAATCTTAACGCGATTGAAAAAAATATATAAATTATTTAAAATAATGAACTATTAATTGACGATGTATACATGCTCGTACATATATGTATATCTATTAAGACCAATAGCAATGCTAGAATAATAATAAACGGTATGCCGTAATTAGCGCTAAATTTAGTTTGTTACTTGGCAAAAATAAATTTGTATACCTATATAATTTAAGAAATGATTATATTAATTAAGCTACTATTTGCTTGTTTTATTTCGTACTAAGATATTTGAAAGTGACAAATTAAATTAAGACATCTTCTTTAAACATGGCCTAATTAGTTTAACCTTAGGAGAATATTCTTTCATATATGTATAAAGAATTCGATCTCGAAGTGGATATACTGGATACATTGTAATTGCTGCTTGTCTTATGGCTACTATTTATGCTAATTTAACTACAAGCTACCATTCGCAATTTTCTAGCCCATATTTGGGCTGTACACTCTGAAAATATAAATGAAAGTAAAATATGGTTTCGTGTAATTACCCATCTATAGCATGCGTTAGATAAAATATTCAATATTTTCATTTTAGGTAGTCGCAGGTAAATATGCAATGAGATCTAAAACATTTCGTCCCCTTTAGGATGTTTAAAATAAATATGGATGGAATCAGTTAGCATTAATATAGTGCGGTATTACGCAGTGGAAGGGTAAACTCGAAATTATTTAAAAGTCCATTTTAATATAATCGGTTCAATTAACTTCCTGTTTCTCTAATCTAAAATCAAAAACTTGAGTCACTGTATTGCTGTCAGAATTATTAAATTCTGTCAACGACCTTTTCCTCTCTTTTTAATTTTAGGCCACCTATCTAAATAAAGTTTATTAGAGATTACGATTATATTTCTAATAAAACAAATTAAGTTACTTTATTTGATATTCTGCTAGTAATATTTTGCTGTAGGTATATAAAAATATTTAAGATACTAATTGCATTCATATGAGATGTGCCGTAGTTGTACTAATAAATATGCGTACTTTTTACATTGATAAGTATAATACGTAGGCAAAAACTTGTTGTGTAGTCTCTAGGTGTGTAAGAACAGATACCCGTGCGAGACTTTCCACTTCTATATCTAGTACCTGTCGTAAAGTATATTGTGTGGTTCTGTGACCTTAATAGATAATGGATCATTTTAAAATTTATTTGACGCCAAGAGTATTAGGGAAGTTGTTCTTAATACAACAATAATCATTGTATTATCTTTTTCGTATTAAAATTACGTATTGTGAAGTTTATGAAATTAGAATTTGACAACCGTTATGGTTAGAAAAATTTTAAGATCTCGTCTTTTCCCTAATTTGCCTTGTTACGCATATTTTTTTTGGAAATACCCAGATAAGCCTATAATTAAGTGAGAGTGTCGTATTATTTATCTGACGCAAGCTAGGGTGCAGCTTAGTATAGATATTTTAACAAAGTAAGTGATTGCTTTAACTTAACGTTTTAATCGATTAAAAATAAAATTTCTTGAATTCAATTACATTTAGCTTATGTAATTCACATTGGCAAGTTGAAATTGATATAGGAATTACCTTGCACTAATTACATATTTTGTTTGTAAATTTCTTGGTAGGAAATTTTTAGTCCTTGGTTCGAAAAATCTGTCATTTCAATGGGATAGGCAAAATTCGCAACTTAAAGGAAGGTTATACAATTAGAACACTGATAAACAAAAAAATATTTTTAGCGGATATCTTGATGCGTCCGAAGGCAATTGAAATATGCCAACCATCTGTTTCTATTACCCACCGATCTTGAGATATTCGACATCAACAATATATATATGTTTAACATTGTATTAAGGCAAACAACTCACATACAGAAGTTTATGCAGACACTGATACTATAAAGTAATATCAACTTGATTATATATTGCACATGTAAAATACAATACAACACACTGCTTTAATTTAAGATGTGTTTGGTTTGACTTTCATGGCTATAGTCTTGCGTTTCTGCTGAGCGTTTGGCATATTGGGCTGAAGCGTCCAACAGTAGTTAGTTAACATCGCTTCATTTCATCGATCTTGATAGTGTGACTCCATCACCGAGATGTCTTGATGAAAGCGTTTACCATTTTCGTCACTGAGGGAATCTAGGTTGTCAAGGAAGAACTCAAGATGTGAGTCTAGAAGGTGAATTTTGAGGGACATATTGCAACTCATTCGTCTGTACTTAGTAATACACTTTTTCACAATTTCTAAGGAAATTGGCCATAACTAACTTCAATGCCACCTATGTGTCTCTTTCAGTATCACCCAATAAGCCTTGAAAATGAGTGTCATTAATGATATTCCTAATTTAAGAACCAATTAATACAGCTTCCTTCATGTTCACATAACTTAAATTCGGAAACTTGTTGCACAGGTACCAAAAAGCATCTGAGTCGTTGTCTAGTGCCTTCACAAAATTCTTCATGAGTCCCAGCTTTATATGAAGTGATGGCATGATAACTCTGTCACTCTCAACCAACGGGACACCAAGGACGTTTTTACTTCCTGGTTGTATCCTATCTCTGATCCGCCAATTCTTCTTTATGTAAAGGTGCTTTCTATTTCTGATATCCCACTCGCAGATGAAACAACAGTACTTGATGTACCCTGTCTGCTTTTCCACGAGAATAATGATAACTGTTGGATTACCAATTGTACCTGCGATAGCGTATTTTTTCAAGTAGTAGAGACGTGGTTTCGTACGTCTCTTTCAGGTGGGCAGAATATGCAAGTGGTACTGACACATACCTGTTTCCGTTGTGTAATAATACAGCTTTGAACCTTGTCTTAGAAGAACTGATGAGCAGTCCTCATTTTTCAAGGCTTGACATTAGACCTTGAACGTCCGTGCAGTAGCAAATAGTGTCAGTCGCTGTAAAGAACTGCGCAAATTCTTTATGCCTGTGCCGAAAGCGAGAAGTTGTACTAGTGAAAGTAAATAAAATTCTTAAAGACGTGATCTGAGCAGTTCGGCTTGATGTTTTGTTAGTGTCAGGTCGCGTAGAAGGTCAGAATGGTCAGAATTATTCATCAAATGAATATATTCTTCAGGTTGGCAGTAGTTAGAGTTTGTGTTGTCGGTAGGAAATGAAAGAGAACTTGTCATTCGTTATCAGCTGTATATTCTGCAGGTGCTGGTGGTATTGTACAAGTGACAATATCACGTGGAATTGGTTTAAAAACTGAGAGGATGTCTGCACACTTTACAGATGCACGAGTTTTGTAAGAGAATCTAATGATGTTTGTCATACAGAAATAGCAGCCTGTGGTGTGGTTGCTTGACTCCCGTTATATCGTAGGAACTCCGAATGCTAGACGGTTGTTCTTCTTTGCCTTTCTCATCCAACCGCGCAAATTGCAAGCGCATGTCGAACAAATAAACTGTAGTTCCCACGACTTTCTACTATCCACCTTCGAATCAAAGTAGAGTTCATATGCTTTCTTCAAAGTTTTCCGCTGTAATTTATCTGTTACATATCCACACACGTAGTAAAGTAGATCTGGTGAACTGATAGAACCTCTGGGCGCCATGCTATCCATTGTGATTGAAAACAAAATGAAACAAATGAAAGTACAATTGTACAGTAATGATGTTAATAATTAAATAGATTTTGGACAACTCTCGACTCACCAAGACTTTCGATGGGGCAAAATAATATAATGTTCAATGCACTAGATTAATTTGAATGTAAAATGTCACTTGTTTGAATGTTTTTGAAAAATGTTTAGCACACACCCTCACACTTGATGTTTTCTGGTCCACAAACTGTTGCCAACTGAAATAGTAATAATAATAATTAATTATTATAATAATAATTAGATAATCTACTTATGATATAATACTAATAATAATATAATAATAATACAATAAAATCTAATAATTAACTAATTATTATTAGGATGTCATACTATTGTATTAAAATAAAGTAGTGCAACAACAATGGAAAAAACGCTGTTTCATGCAAAACAAAATTTTGTCAATATCTTCAAAACCTGGCGTGATAGAACAAAACAGTTTCCATATTTGAAATTAGCATGAAAACTGCATTATAAAAAGTAAATAATATGCTAGACATCTATTGCTTGTTTTTCAGTGTAAGTTTAGGTATTCAACAAAAGAAATAGGTACCCGTTTGCACATTAAGCATAAACGCATTAAATGATGACAGATGTTTTATCACGCATTTATCTACATATATTATTGAAAATACGTAATTTACAAATTTATTATTAATATAATAAACATAAGAAAATATATAAGAATAAATAAACTACATTTCTTAGCAATTGTCAATGTTAGGATTTACACATTTAAATAAGTTAGTATAGTAAAGTATCGACATAGGAAACCGGGTAGGAACAATCTTAAGGATATTTAAAGTGTAATGTTCACATTAGCAGACAAATAAATCTCAAGCTAAGCGATGCAAATGCGCAAACCGTAACGTATTCCAAATAATAGTGCAACAGAGAGCAGTTCAAAATAAATAAAAGTGTTTGGTTAAACTAACCGAGGAGAGAAGTTGTCATGGTAACGCAAAAAGTGTTAGAAGTACCAACATCTTTAAACTTAACGTTTTTTGCTGAGTTCCCAGTATGAAATCCTAGTTCTTCGAAGAGTTTTCTAGTTTCCTGGTTAAGTCAACTAACCAAGTGTAAATCGTGACGAACAAGATCCTTCGGCAAGTAAGTACTTTCAATCGTAACCGCACAGAAGAATATTTCGACACGGGCCATCTTTAGACTAAATAATCAACATCAAATAGAGAAGATAATTCAAGATTCAAATAACCCAATAACTGATTAGTTGTTTTCAATATTACAATATAAGCAATCTGCAACAATCGTTTCTTATGTAAGTGAAGTTCGAAATTTAATGATCGTAACAAGAGAATTGCGGATAATAGTTGGCGAAGGGAGGTTCTGGATTAGCAATTGCTTCAAGGACATGTCAATGACCTACATCCACAAACGGGGCAAGTACGAGCCAATGACCTTTGTTTACAAATGGGTTAAGGATATCGGTCTATGAGCCTTTCGCAATAGTGTCCAGGATATCAGTCAATGACCCTGCCACAATTGAACCAGGAGTATCGAAAAATAACGGCATTGTTAACAGACACAAATGGCCCAAAATTAATACGTTTTCCTGGAATCAAACTTTTACATTACCATAACATTTACTCAATGTTAACATCCACAATTGGTTCAAGACTAACAATAAATTTTCTTAGGATTAATACCTACACTTTGTTGAAGTAAAATAGAAGAAACTTTTAATACGTTTCCTTGGTTTAATACTCTTACATTACTTAAAGAAGAAACATCTCGGGGAACCTATAACACATGTGTACCTAAGTTAAATACAGAGAATTAAATAGAAGTGCATATAATAATAGACTATAAACTAGCATAAGCTTTATTTAAAAAATATAAAAATACAAAAATATTTGTTTATTAAACATTCATTTCTACCCACCGGACCATGGATCAGTGTTACTGCCAATATCCAGATGCCGGTGTACGGTTTCGGGTAACTCGCTAAATGTCGCCGGCCATAACTTCTTAACATAGTCTTCCAAGCTAAGAAGTTCGTTTTGAAAGCGTTAAAGATGTTCTCGGTAGAATATTGTAGGTTCATCCCCTAACAATTCCATTGGACAGAAATTAAATTGATCATCTTCAAATGTATGTCCAAGGTTCGTTATCCAATTTTATAAAATGGTGTCACCATTTGCCAACACGACATTATTATCGGATTTTCTAAATTTATAGGGATTTATCTTCACTGGTGAAGTATAATCTCACTAGTTACTCGCACTCGATAATACTGATTTTAACAATGAAGGCACACTTATACCTGTCTAAACGATTTTATTTCACAACTATCAACATGGCGCAATACGCTTGCCAGTTGACTTCCCGCCAGTCCACATGCGCCTCCTCTCCTTCTGAAAAACACCACCCCCACTTTTGTTTATTTCTAGTAAGTTGTAAATTTACTGATACCAACTTAAGTACCAACTTAAATCTAACTACTTCCTTTTTAACAAATTTTTTATTCATTTAGTTGATCCCTTTTGCTTGCTAATGATTTTCAAACGTACATAAACGAAATAAAGTTCACGAAACGGCAATTTACCACTTACCTTAATTTATAAATCAATATAATGCAAACTCAACTCTTGTCCCATTACAGGACTCAACGCAAAGGGTTCTGCAGAGGCACTAGTAATAACCGTTCTGTAGTTGTAGGAAATGAGCTACATAATAAAATATGGGTCGGTATGATCGAAATAGTTTCAATGCAGTGTGCAATAACTTGAATTTGAAATATCTCGTTAACTATTGGAGATAGCTAAAAAAGTTATAGCATGTTTCTGCTCTATTTTTGATTTCCTACCACCTATTATAAGAATTATTTCCTTTACACCTTGTATATAATATTTTATGTTTATATAAAGACTTTACCTTTAATTATTATCTTGGCGAAAGGCTTATACAAACCTGAAATATTGATTTAATAACTAAAAGTTAATTACGATTAAAATTTTAGGCTTTGATAACCCAAAATATTAAAAAATAAATTCATATCCTCGCCATAACAGATGTGATTTTTAAGGAAACTGCTTGACTAGGCATTCAAATTATGTAGGTGAACGCGAACTTTAAAAATCGTCTTTAAAGCACTCAATGCGCTTTAATTAAACAAAAATTTACATAAATATTAAAAACTACCGAGAGATAATTTAAACTTCAAATAAATTTAACAGTTTACTAAAAATAAAAGCCGATTCCAATTTGCATGCAAATGTTTTCTACAGTCCAAGTAGAAGACAAAAAAGTTTAAATACATTATACTGTAAGAAAAATGGAACGGACCGTGTGAGTTTTACCAAAAACTGGTGAACGATTAAACGTTTATAAAAATAATTAATTGTCCAACATTGAACGATAAAGAAGATTATTTCTGTAAGCCAAATTAATTAGATGATGAGTCGAGTTAAGCTTAGGGGTGGTTTTTCCTGCTTATGCTACGAGGATGTGTTTTCGAACTTTAATCATTACTAAGTGTTTATGTTGTGAGAAATAGTTGTTTAAATTCTAGCCGTATGAACATACATCCTTTTTTTCACGAACTCATCCGAAATTTAAAATACATTTATTCAGACGTCTGCTTAAAATTAAAATGAGTTCAAAACCTAACTATAAATTGCAATACATATACTTTCAACTTGATTTACGCATTTTGAACTGTAAAAGTTCAACAAAAAAATTGATTTTTATTAAAGTGTCTCTGATCGTTTTTGGAGTGTGCTTTTAATCTTAAAATCAGCTTGGGCATATACAACAATTATATTCTTATAGAAGAATTTTTCACATCGTTGCTCCTCTTCTTTTATATTACTTAGATTATTTGCTACAGTAGGCTATATAAACAAATTTACTAGAACTACTACATATAATGAGCCGGGATATTGTTAAGTGACTTATTAAGTGAAAGTTTCCTTTTGAAGCACAACAAGAGTTCAAGTATAATTATGGAAAATACTATCTAACAATAGAGTAATGTCAAAGAGCATGTATCATACTCTTTGCTGATATTAAATTTTAAATATAAAACGGTTTATAGATTTAGAACGGTTGAAATCTATTGATTGATTCATTTCCTTTGCGTTGATTTACTTGTTTTATACAGGGTTTCCACAAAAGAACTCCGGGGTTTTGAGGTTAAATATTTTATTAAATAAAAATCTTAGTTTAATGTGTTATACATGAATTTTAAGGTAATATTCTCAAGATTTTATAATAATTTAGTAAATTTCAATATGAGCGTTGACATTAGAATTGTGTAGAAAACTCTAACTGAGTGTGTCTATTGCAACAGTTGGCAGCGCCGCGGAGCGTTGACATTGCAATAGCATAGTAGACATTAACTCAGTGTGTTTATCGCTACAGTTATCGTTTAGTTCTCAGTAAGTGCAGTTCGTTCTCAGTTAGAACAGTGCAATGGCGATGCCTCAACAAAAAGCTCTCAATGTGTTATTTGGCTCGTAGAAACTTGTTCGGTTATCATGGTACAGAGGAACTTTCGACGCATTTATGGTGGTGATGCGCCTACGAATAAAACCATTTGGCAATGGCTAAGTGCGTTTAAAGAAACTGGAAGTGTGTGCAAACAAAAGGTGCCTGGTAGGCCGCGTGTATCAGAAGAGAATGTTGACAGAATTCAAACTTCATGCCTACGAAGCCCTAAAAAATTCTTGACATGATTCAGTCTCGAGTTGGGGATACCGAGATCAACTGTTCATAAGGTAGTTCACAAAAGGCTTTCTTTAATTGCTTACAAGTTACAAATTTTGCATGAAATTAAACCAATAGATAAGGACAAGAGATTTCAGTTTTTTGCTAAACAACATTGACGAATATAACAATTTTTTAAAAAATGTAATTTTGACCGATGAGGCAACTTTTCATGTACACGGCACTGTGAATTGATACAATTGCAGATTTTGGGGTTCACAGCCGCCTCATGAGTTGAGTGAGTATCAGCGTGACTCACTCAAAGTGAACGTTTGGTGCGGCCTTATGCATGATAGAGTTATAGGTCCCTTCATTTTAGTTCAAAACACAATAAGTGGTGATGTCTATTGTGTCATGTTAGAGGAGTATGTTTTTCCTCCGTTGGATGATATTGAGGGGGAGAAGGGTTTTGTCCACTTTTAGCAAGATAGCGCACCGCCTCACTTTAGTTTGCGTGTGCGAGAAGCACTCAATACTTGATTCGGCAACAGGTGGATTGGAACGGAAGGACCTACTCCATGGCCTCCAAGGACCCCAGATTTGGCTCCCTTGGACTTTTTCTTGTGGGGACATGTGAAGAACCTCATGTATGCAGCGAAAATTCGAATTATAACCCATCCCAGCCAACGCATACTCGCTTGCGTGGCAAGCACCACCCCAGACATGCTGCACAGGACCTGACAAGAGGTAGATTTTCGTTTGTATGTGTGCCGTGCCACTAATGGAGCCCACATAAAAATTTACTAACTTGTATTAAAATCTTGAGGATATTATCTTCAAATTCATGTATAACATATTAAACTAAGACTTTGATTTAATAAAAATATTTTACCTCGAAACAGTTGCACAAGACGAAATCGCAATAACGCATGTGACAGAAATACCAGTGTTTTAGCGACGGCCGGCAAAGCTACAGTGGAGCGAGGCGTGGTTCTCCTAGACTGCGAAGCTAAATGTCGGGAAAATAAGTCTAAATCGGTAAATTTGGGCGCCACTGTTTTCAAGACCACTGCAGGCAGGTAATGTTTGAAGAAAACCCTGTATATGTCAAGATCTAATTGACCTTACCTTTTTA
>JAHWXV010324567.1:0-10657 GCA_024586415.1 Phrixothrix hirtus
TGTATTTCCACTAAAATTTTGACATCGAAAATTTTGGACGAAAACAATACTTTCTCTATTCTATATTTCATATAGGTAAGAGAAAGTAAAAAGGAATTCCAATCAACATAATTTAAAAAAAGAAATTACAAACACATTAAAAGAAGAAACGTAATCAATTAATGCAAATCAAAATAAATTACAAAATGAAATTAAGTCAGGCCAAAATGAATTAAAAGAGGAAATGGAATACAATCAAAATAAATTAGAAAATGAAATTAAAACAAGATCAAGAAAACGACCCAACCTGAAGGTCCCATTAAAATGGAAGAATGTAGGTCGAAGACCAGGTTGGGAAGAAGTGGCCTCTTTTAATCACATTGGTAAGGCATATTGGTCTCAATGCGACTACTTGCAAGGTCAGGAAGGCCTTTGAAAAGAGCCCTGGAAAGTGATGATGGAAGTAAAAGACGAATGCAGTTGGACCATCAGGAGGGCATATGGGAGTAAAGAAAGCTCTGGAAAAGGTACATGAAAGATTTTATTAGATGAACTGCAAGGATCATGTTAAGGAATGGTGTCGAAAATGTGTAATATGTGCATCTGGGATCGGTTTATTGGGGAGGCGAAAAGCACCGATGCGTCAATATAATGTGGATAGTCTATTTGATATAGCTGGTCCATTTCCAGAAACCGAAGCGAGAAACAAATAAATCTAGGTTGCAATGAACTATTTTAGTAAATCGACCGGATCATATGCTCTACCTAATCAAGAGGCAGTTGCGGTGGCCGAGACCTTAGTAAAAGAACCGTTCAGCCGTTTTGGGATTCCTTTGGAATTACACTCAGTCCAAGGAAAAAATTTTGAGTCAGCCTTGTTCCAAGTCTCTGCCAACTGTTGAAAATACGCAAGACCAGAACTCCCTTCACCCACACCCACAGTCAGGTGGAATGGTAGAACGCATGAATCGAGCAATGGGAAGATATTTGTCAAAAATCATCTCGGACCATCGAAGAGATTGGGATCAGTACTTGTATTTGGTCCTGATTGCATGTCGATTGGCCGTACACGAAATGACAGGAGAGACGCCAGCTAGAGTGTTCTTTGGACGTGAAATAAGACTACCGTGTGATTTGGAGTTTGGTAGTAAACCTGGAAAAGAGGAGGTAGCTGGAAATGGGTATGCTGAAAGCTTACGAAAGAAACTGAATTCCATACATGAGAAAGTTCGCAATAACATCCATATTGCCAGCGATCGAATGAAAGTCCGGTATGATATAAGTTCCAAAACGGGAGGGTTTCAACCCTATGATTTAATCTAGTTGTACCAACATCAGCGACGACGAGGTCTATCTCCCAAATTGCATAGATATTGGGAAGGTCCGTGTAAAATGATAAAAAGGATTAACGATGTAATCTACCGAATTATGAAATTGCCCAGAGGAAAGCCAAAAGTGGTTCACCCCATATACTGGGAGGAATGCAGAACCGGAATAGCAAGGATCTGTGTAGAGAGCGAACCATTTTTAAGTGGAAGAATTAGGAGTCAAAAACAGCGAACAATCATTTACTGATTTTATGACAACCTATTCGGTACATCATAAAGATAGATTTGGGGTTACTACTGAGGAGTACAGAGATTTGTTTGAAGTACCAAGTACCAAGTACCCTTAGCCAATTGTGTCGCTAAGGACGTCCGAATGTCCCGTGGCATCGCAGTAAAGTTTAAAAAGGGGCATGGTGGCGTAGAAGAAATACTGCAACAAGAGTTAGAAGTTGGAAGGGCATGTCACCTACTACGCCGTCACCACCAAGGTATGGGAAGTATTTACTACCTTGTGATGAAAACATTATCCCATCAAAAGCCACGTTATGAGGACTTGTGGAAGGCGTTATGAGATTTAAGGAAACATATTTGTGCTGGCGCCAGTAGAGAGTTAGTTGTACCAAAGCTCGGTTGTAGGCTAGACCAGCTTAATGGGCGCGTAGTACGTAACATGTTGGAAGTAGTGTTCAAGGCACTGGTATCAAAGTACTGGTATGCAGTCGGAATGCAACAGGACACCACCAACGACGAAATCTGTGAACTGCCATTTTTTCAAGAAATGGGGCAGCAAGTATGGATTGCAGTGTAGATTCCGACATTAGCCAACAGAGGTAGAAACATCGCAAGTGCAAAGCCCAAGGTCACTGTTACGGAGGGGTTAGTGTAACGAAAATTAGAAACAATAAAAATCTAATAGAAAATGCTAGAAACATTCAGTACCTTTTTTAGAATACAATAGATTATGTAATCCCTAAACGACACATAGTCTGTCAATTTGATTAGGTCAGCAATGAGTCATAGCATTGCAATTTATTTCATCATTATTGTCACTAATTTTATTAATCTGGAGTTTCCATATTTTTCTAGAATTTATCTTTTCTATATAAACAGTGGATTAAATTCCCTTAAGTTTAGTTTTTATTAGAATTTTATACTGTAAGTTACTGTATACATAAATATAAATATAAATAGACATAAATAAAAATATAAACGTTTGTTGTTAGTGCACTGTGAAATAAATATTTAAATAAATAAGTGTATATAAACGATTTAATCTTAGTGAATATAAATAAACATTTTAAAACAATTAACTAGTTTCGTTATAATACATTGAAGTTTAAAATAAGGAAACAGAACTTTTACTACAGATGGTAGTGGTTCTGAATCTAGTAGGAACAGAATTCAATTAATAAATTTAGCAAAATACTGTTCTCGTTTAGTCAAGGATTGTTAATAATAAACACTTACCGAAGTGTGTAAAAATATTTCTATCCTTGCTTAAAGTTTTATGCAGCTTCCCGCTCAGAAACAGGGTATCGGCTCGACGTTGCCGACCGTGCATCCAGAGATGCATGTCGGCCCTGAACCACTAAACAAACCCGGTTTAATTATGAACGATTTAACATTAAACGAGAATTACCCAAATTAATGTTCACCACGCTAAACATATAAATGAAACTATAAAACCAACTGCACAACACAAGAAAACGAACGCCTTTTTGCGATCTACCAACATTAAAATCGATTATATTGTCTGTAAATATTGATCATAATAGGCATTAATATGCCATCTACATTCAGCGAACGTAAATAGAACGGACGTCAACTAATTTAAAGGTTTAATACCTAAAATAAAGCAAAGGAATCTGTATAATTTAATTTATTGTTTAAATAAATGCCTTTTGTTAAAATGTGTTACTTCTAAATACATAAAAATTACGACAATTGAAGGATTATATCATCAATATAATATGACCACTAAACGTATAAATAGTTGCAAAGTAAGGGTTTATAAATGACAAAGTATGCATACAGTTCAAAGTAATTAGTATTCAAATATTTTTTATTAAAGATAAATTCAAACAGCCTGAATAAAATAAAAGTAAAGTAGATTTCGAGTGTAACAGAGTTATATACAAATAAAGTAATATTTTTAAAAAGTGTACACCTATTTTCAAACAATAACGAGCCACCAATATTGTTCATTAGTAATTAATGACAACTTAATTAAAATTAATAGTGTTGATTTAGCTAATTACAACTAGTCATGACAGTAAGTACAAAAATAAAGGTGGTTAACAAATTTAAGTAAACACAATTCTAGTGCACCGAATCCACACTGGGAAGGAACCTTGTAAATATTGTACCTAATTAAAGCAAGTTTTAGGTAAATAGTTTGCAAAGTATTCAAGTACAGTTCTGGACCCCAAACTCCGACTCAAGAGCTAACGCGCAGTATTCGTAACACTATTCGAGCAAAGGTTCGTTACAAACTAATTCAGTAACAACAAATTTTCGTTTTATTTATTTTAAAATTTTAAAGAAAGGCTTTAACTGCAATTAAATTGTAAAATAGATTGATTGTTGATTTCATTATTTCTACGCCTACTTTCTGGTGAGCGTTCAAAGTTGTAATATTATCTACAAAGATGCATTTTACTAATTGGAAAACTTCCAAGAAGTTTCAAGGTCGTTTGACCACGCTAAGTAATGGAAGCGCATAGATAATACATTGAATTGTTACCTATAATCTTGGGTAGAATATAAACAAAATCTTCGATTAGAAACGCTCCAGCACTCAGTCTCAGATTAATTTAATTAAAATATTATCCTGTGAAAAGATCAAGAGTTCTACATTTTATAAGCGTTTGAATTGAACTCATGGAGAAACTGTTACTTTCAATATAATTTTTATTTGGTAATATATATTACATTTGTTTTGTTTTCCGTAACCCTAATAATTCTAGTTCGAACTGTTTGTTTTTTGTCACAGCCAGTTATCAGCACCGACCAATTCACGAAACCGGAGGATGGATGCGATATTTCAAGGAGTTACGAATAAGAGTGATAGTAAGGCAAAGGACGTTATTAATTCGCAAACTTGTAAATAAAGTTTAATTAAATTTGTTTCCTTTCCTAGAATAAGTATCTGATCGAACTGAGAAAGCTTATATCGAAAAAGGCGAATTCAAATACTACAGTGTTGCTTACTAAACATATTTACTATTTTGAATTTGTAATTGCTACAATTCTGACGTCTTTCAAAGATAATATTGTAGGATTCGCATTATGCCTTCTATTCAAACTGTAATAAACTCCAGAAGGTCCTAAATAGTCTCCATCCGAGGTATGGAAGCTTTTATGAGAACATCTACCATTCCTCTTCAGTAAATTAATCTCCTTCTTCTTCTTAGAGAATAGTAAACGGGTACTAAATATTTCAAAATTTTATAAACAATTTAAGCAATAAATTTTGTACTTTTTGCATCAAATGTAACAAAGATTCCAAGTTGAGAGATAACGCAGTCTTAGACGTTGAAACAAAATCAAGTAGAGCGGGACTTTATGGCCGACTTCAAGAAACGCGACTAACCAATTTTCAATAAGGTAAAAGGCGGGTAGGTTGATTTAGGAAAAATAAAGAATTTCTTTAATTAAGGCAATCAGACTTTTTCATTAATCTGCACTAATTAATAGTCATCATTTAACCCACAATTAAATTTTAAATTAGAAATTGTAAAGGTGCTATTCCGTAAGAATATTCTTAACAATGGCCTTACTTGCAACAGTGAAGGGCATAGTTGCATAACGTTTTTTGACTTGCAACTCATAGAGTGGAATTTGTCAAAAGTTTTAGTTAAATTATTTTAGCTTCGAAATTGTATTAATTAACTTTAACATTAAATTATCTATATAGGTATAACAAACTCTTGTGGAGTTAAACGCTGCTATAATAAAAAGTAATTATAACTATTTTTTATTTTAAAAGCGTTAAACTCTGTATTTCGTGTTTGGTATCTATTTAGAGCTACAAAAAGTGAACTGCAAAAGATAATTAAATTATCTATCTTTTTTGGAGTTCTAAAAGACTAAAATTGAGTTGCACAATTTAAATTTGCTTAGTTGTCATCTGTGCTTTGTTATTTTAGTATTGCTGTAATTATAAATTGTAATAAACTATAATTATTAAATTTAAAGTCTTTTAATTACAGTGTGAGAAAATTAAATAATTACGTTATTGCAAAATGCAATTGGAAGTGATAACAAGCAGAAGCTCGTAAATTTAAATAAATTGAGATCATACTTACCGATTTTTGCATAGCTTCATAGCCGCACATAGATCCTAAACGTAATTTCCATTTGTAGGACAGATTGCTGTAGATGCGCTCGTAATTTCGAGATGGTTTATCTGAACAAGCATTGATTCCGCATACAGTACAGTTTACTGAAATGTACAGGCATTCCTTTGCCCGAAGTGATATTCCGTAAATGCACCATCCACTGAAAAATATTACTATGAACTCGATGCGATCGAACATACACTCTTTAGTATTGTCTAAACACCAACATCTCCGTTATTAAGGGATTTAACAATCTCCTTATAAACGAAATCGTTTGTCGTCATTTTTGTTAAATTCATTAGGCGTAAACCGTTCTGCGCGTTAATAACGGTCTAAAGCTTGCCCGCCGCCTGGTAAGGCAATCTGCTCCGTCTGATTTTTAACTAGGATAAACTTGTAAATATTTTCAAATTGTTCTTAGTGAATAAATGTATATAAATACAAAATTATTGTCTCATAAATGAACTAGGTAGTTGAATAAAAACTCATGCGCAGTTGCATGCGCTGGAAGCATACAAATTCAAACAGTAAATGACATCAGTGCTAAAAGTAAATCACAAGATTAAACCCCAGAAATAGTTGAAATAAAGCTAAAAAGAGTTCAACGGATTCAAAAATATACAGGGTGGTTCAAAACGTACGTCATGATTTGAATGCTTTATAAATTGTATTTTAAGCTAAATACATTCATTTTTGTTTTTAAATATAGCAAATAAATGTAAAATATTATTTCTTACAAGTGGTGGCGGTTTGTTGCTGCATAGTGTCGTGTTCCTTCCAACACATTGTACATAATCTTTCATTGCGAATATTGGTTTTCGGTTTGGACATGGACGCTGGTATATTGACGTACACCTGCTCTTTCAAATAGACCCAACGAAAACAGCCTCGTGCGGTTAAATTCAGCGTACGCGTCGCTTCTGCGCAAAATAACGCGTTCGCCGTAATAGAACCAAAAAATTGTTCAACGTCATTCGATGAAACTGCGACACCGGCTGTATTTTCAAAGTAATATGGACGAATGATCCTTGCGGATGATACACCGCACCAAGCAGTACATTTACCTAGATGAAATTGTCGCCCATGGACTGTTCTTGAATATTCCGTGACCCATATCTTGCTGTTGTACATGTTGACGAAGATATTTAGATCTAAATGGCCTTCATTCCTCATTATCAAATTGTGAATGAAATCACGATTCTCGTCAGCTTTCTTCCGGAACGAAATGGCATAATCAAGCCTTTAGTTAGTGTGTCGGCTTCAATTGTTGCACAAGCTGGATTTTATACGCGAACATAGGCAACGTGGCCAAAATCCTCTGAAAGGACCTCCGAGTTGTGCCAAACGCCTCCTTGTTGATATTTATGGACTATTGTGCATACTATCGAACACGTTGAATATTTTCATTTGTATCCGCCGTATGATGTACTAAGAAGGTACCTACTGCACCTTGATGCTGAAAACGTGTAATCAAACGATTTACTGTCGGCGCTAATGGTTCAGTCTGTACATTAAGTTGTCAAGGATCTACACCCTACGCAAAACAATTAACTTTTGGTTTGATTTTTGTTCGTTATTTTATTGTATATCGTTCCATTTTAAATTTCACAAGTCTTCTTTACAAAATTCTGAAACAAAAATAAAAAAGAAGTTATAAAACATTAATATCGCGACATGCGTTTTACGCGACCTAGTACAATAGATATACGCGGTGCGACCAGAAACTAAAAACAATTTGGTATAAAAAAATACAGAAATAATTTGTATAGATATTTCTATCGCCAACAGTTACTGACATATATACACAATTTTTCTGTGCTACATCTTTTGTTTCTTGATTACTTCCTGGACTGTGACCACCCTAACATTTCTTTAGACGCAGAGAAAAATGAAAATCACTCCCAACCAAACTGATGAAGTAATACCTGTGTACGGATGACGGTATGTGACTATACAATTTAGAACATCCGCCAGTGCCGACCTAGTTCCAAGCGATTTCCATTTATTTGTGACAGCTTGCTGTATGTTCAAGACCTCTGCTCGAACACCATTTTTACAACGGTTGCTTCGGATGATTGTCTTTTTGACGGCAGCTATCACTTAACATTTTTCTGGGAAGGTAGGTCTCAGTCAAAGATGAGTAAATGTTCTAAGGGTCGTCTTATACGCCCTATTAAATTCGCTGGTTAACTGTGAATTTATTAACTTACAGGAAAGTGAAGTTGACTAATTTTCACATTTTGATTCTACCTCGTCTTAATAACGTTTTAAGTTTGCCCTGTATGCTTTTGTCTTACGAGTTTTGATTCAGTGTACACTGTGGATAATTTATTAGGGTTTTGATGTCTGTGCACTTAATGACTGCTTACTTATTTTTAATCTACTTTTAATTGTCAATTTGAATTAAACTTGCAAGTTTTAAGTTTAGTTACGCTTAATGCTGGAGTTTTTGTTGTTTATTAATTCACTCAGTTCTATATCTTTATCAATTTTAAGACTGCCTTGGTCTTATAATTTTTAAGCTTAAAGCTTCATTTTCACGATTATACCTGTATTAAATCAACAAAAATATATTAATTATATTTATTATTTAACTAGGCGAAAAGAATTATATACTTGGTAGGTTTTTGTGTAACTAATATTTACAGAGATATATATTTACAAGCACGCTAGTTTTATCCCTTTTTAAATAACTGTTCAGTTGCGCAAACAGCTGATGTTTGGACCGGCTTATGACCTAACAAGTGTACTCTAAGCGTGATGCGCAATCGAATGTCAGGATTAGCTTTAAGATGGCAATTTGCAGGTTAATGCGGATACATTTACCATTCGTTTTAAACTATTTATTTAATTTTAATGATAGTAAATTTGGTACTTTAGTAAGCGGTTTGTTAAGTGTATTGCATGATTTTTAGCGTTTAGTGGGTGTTTGTCTGTGCTTAATGAAGACTAGTTTGCAGAAATTGTTTCGATACAAGTACATACCAGAGATGTCATATAGGCGAAAGCACATATATACTAGAGTTAAAAAACAGTGTCATATAGGTAGCTCTTAAAACATACCATCGATCTGTCATGTAATTCAATGCGTTAAACAAAGAATTCACTTTGGCGTTGTTTTTAGCGTGTAGTGTAAAATGGTTTCAAGCAGGTGAATGAATAGGAATCTTTTATTCCAGTTGAAATTACGAAGCGGTGAGTATATGTAACACTATATTTTGCAAATTGCGGTCGGTTAATAACAATGTGAAATTGTTTGTTTTCTCAGACGAGGCAGTCAACTACTCAGGGCAGTAGGTGATTATCTCTGAATTTTTCAGCAATATTTCATTGGTGATTAGAGCCCCCAAGAAATTGTTTCTCATATATCCAACGGAGCTGTTTAGCATTTTATAGAAGGGTATTCTGTCGCCGGTACGTACTCCGGCTATCCATTGTGGGAGGAGTGTGGTTCTTTATAGTTTACTTGTGAAATACTGCAAGTATTTCTGGCAGGCATAGTATGATCTTTGCTATGCCCTCGGAAATTGTCACATATTCCTTTGTGGCGTCCACAAGGAGGCGGCCAACCTACATCAGCTTCCCTAGATCGAGAAACTTGTTGTAGTTTGCTTGCGTTGAAGGTTGGGGCTCCTCTGCGGATACAATTACGGCGTATGACACGTCCCCTCTCGGTGTTGGTGCTGCAGGCTTAGGGCGGTTTGGACACCCCTGTAGCTGGTCGTCTGCCCGCCGCCGCAGTTTACACACTTGACCGGCTCTTTTTTGCGTCTTTGGCGCTTTGCCGTGTCATGATGGGCACCGCATTTAACACATTTAGGTGCCGCGTTGCACCGCCGTTGTGGCGCTGGGTTGGATTTTTTGATTTTCGTGGCGTTTCGATGGTAATATGTAGGCTTAGTACAGCTTTTAAGCCGAATATTGCCTTTCCCGCTGGAGATTTCTCCACCTCCAAGTGGTTTAGCGGCATCGAATTTTTTTCGGATCCCCTGCGCATCCTGTGCATCCATAGTACGAGGATCTCTTGCGGTTTGAGGTCGTCTTTAATCTCCTCATTTGATATTTCTCGTGGAACGCCACGGATGACTACCCGGAGGGGTTCCTCTTTATTAAAGAGATGCGTATGGAAAGGGATTTCCCTCTCCTTAAGGTAACTGACGACCTTCAAGTGGTCATCTTCACTTTGGAGGTGAATCTTTATGTCAAGTGACATATTCTTGGCTTCTTGGACGGTAACTTCCAGGCAGCGGTGGTCTTCGGACACCTGTATCCAGCGGGACTTGACATGTAAAACTATGGGCAGGACTTGCTCGCTCTTGCGTTTGCCAGCTGTAGCACCTTCGTTGCTGGCGAGTAGTTCGAACCTATTGCTGACGGGTAGTTACGCAGCTGGTTCTGTAGGGACTTGTCGCTGGGTTTTACTCTTCTTCCCTTTTTGCTGGACAAATTCTTCCCCATTGTCTTCTTCTTGCATGTTTTTCTCTTCGCAAATTAGGCGGTCTGGTGTTTTGGTAGCCGCTTTCTTGGCGGTTTCTTCTGCGCTTTTCCACGCGGCAAGTTTCTTCGCTTTTTCTAAATCTTCGTTATCTTTTTTTATGATCTCTCTTGTGTGATCTTCTCTTTCGTTGAGATCTCTTCTCAATGAGTTAATTAGCTCATCTGGGAGAGCTCCAGTTATGGTGGCGCCGAAGCGAACTATCTCTGGCGTTGTGTTCTATAATTTTTTTTACGCCAATAATGGCTTTTCTCTGACGGTCATTGATCAAACGAGACATTTCTCTGAGGAGGCACTGGCACAGTTAAAAACGTAATTAATACGCACTATCGTGCACCAATAGGCTGAGAGGTTTTTGATACTGCAACCGACACACTGCAACAAGCTGAAGTGGCCTAAGTTACAGTATCTAAGAGTATTGTTTGTTACCTAATTGGCAGTGTATGCAATTTAGAATTTTAAATCGCTGTTACGCTTATAATTTAAGCTAATTAAAAGGTTTTAGTAGTTTGGTA
>JAHWXV010324577.1:0-13122 GCA_024586415.1 Phrixothrix hirtus
TTGTCAATAAACAGTGTAGGGAATTTGTTGTTAATATTCGGCAACGTGTAAGTTTGGTTGCCTATCAATTTTGGTCACGTGGGGTTCGGGATTAAATGAAATCACTGTATATATATATATATATATATATATATACATGTGTGTGTGTGTATGTATGTGTGTGTGTGTGTGTGTATGCGTGTGTGTGTGCGTGTGTGTAGTGTATGTATTTTTTGCAATTTTCAATATTAATTTATGCATTTCTGTACTTTGATACATATTTTTGAATGTTTACGATATTATACCGATAGATTACATAGGATTATTGAAATCGACTATTACACAAGGTAGATGCTAGATTATGTAGGAAGAATGTATGACAAATAACGATTAGCTAGCACTGCTGCGACAATGGCGATGTAAAGGCATTGAATTGATAGGAATATTGTGAAGCAAATATAATTAGCGTCATCTGCTGTAGTTCCCTAATATAGACGATATATGTGTATAAATATATTAGTGTCATATTAAGCATATACTACACTGAGACTTCTGCTAGAATAGAAAACAAGGACAGAAGCCACTTCTTTGGATTCTTCTACTTTCATTAACAATTGTTGATGCACTAATTCTGCAATACAGCCAGAATTTGCAAGTTCAATGTATACCTTATCATCAGTAACTGTATGATAAAAAGCTAATTGATTTTCTACGAGGCTTTTTGGCAGATGGCAGAAATGATATGTAATATCAGCTTTTGACTTCTAATTATAAATTTCTTATAAATTTAGCCACAACTTGCTCAGAAGATAGAATTTTTGATTGTTACAAGAATGTATGTACAAAGTTTAACGTTTGCGATATAAATTTGAAATCACCATCTATTGATAACTGTTACAAAATTCAACATTTCCAATCGATTATCTTCTATATCCATTAATATCTTCTATTTTTGTTATCAATGTATTGCTAAAACATACTAATATGTGAATTAATGTTACTTTGGTATCAACAAAAATTGTTAACTTTGCCATAAACTGTTTATTCCATATTTCACATAGGATTGTATTTTTAAATTATACAACCTTGTAACGCATTTTTAGAAATTTTACGTTCTCTGTAAGAAATATTCTTAAAAGTTCATTAGTTAATAAGAATTTGTGAAAATTCAAGTATTTCGGAAGATATCTTGATTACGTTTAGCCTTTGATTTATTTTTTTTTGCCAAATTTGAATACCTTATTTGGTACCCAATAAGAATATCAACTTTCTCTGTTTATAATCAAAGTTATTTAATCACTATTTACTATGATTTACTGTAAACTTTAATTTGTTGATTGATTGTGAGTTTGACGGGCTATTAATTATTTTGTATTCCTACATTTAATTTTATTTTTAGTAACCCACAATAAGTCAACACGTAACTGTATGCACATGTTAGTAATTCTCTGTTTAACTTGTAACTACATTTTTTAAGCACTAAAACCTTTGTCACAAATACGAGATATTCATTTTCTTAATCAACTAATTCTATTAAGTAAGATGTTAGCTATCCTAGAAAAATACTTTCTCGTGCCTAAAGTAGCCGTGGTCAAGCCTTCTCAAATCTACGATCTTGTGCTTTCCTTAGCAAATTAACGCTGCAAAAATTCAAGAAATGTAAAAGCTATTTGAAATACCTAACCCTTTTTGAACCAAATAATAAGTTAATAGCTACTTGCGTGTTAAGAGTGCAAAGTGCCACATAGTCGCTTAAGACAGCAAATTAACGCGCGACGCGCGGCGTAGTACATCCTGCTGTCAAGAGGTGACGATGTCACTTTGGGGTCGAATTACACACATTTTTTCGACAATTGCATTATTACTACCAAATTTTAAATATTTAACTTTATTTAACATAACTTTATTTAATATAGAATAACAATAAAGGAGTTGTTCATTTGTTATCATAGAAAATTTGTAATTGCACTATAAATTTCGTTGTATGCATTGATTATAATTTTAAATGTCATTTATTCATGACATATCTGATATGACGTTTTAACGAGCGCAAAAGTTATTTTGCTGCTTTAGGGTGGAAAAGTGATACTCCTCAGAAAACGTCAACTTTATGTTGACATAAGAAAGCGTCAAAGCCCACCTTTTACAACGATTGTAGGAAAATGATATTTCAAATTCGGTTTGAATCTATGAGCAAATAAATCGATTTGCTTATGGACTTACTATATGTTGTAATAAAAGGAATATGATGTTGGTTTAAATATTTTGTTTAAGAAAAGCCCGAAAATAACAACTGTGGCTGTCCATTCAAATATGAAAGTTATACCTCCCGTTCTCTAATTTCATTAAATCGTAGTTCATTTTTCGTTTTATTCGTTGACAGATCATATACAAACCCCTTAATTTACAACCTGAACGTGGAAAATACATTATAAAATTACCCCGTTACTTAAAGAAAAAATTAAACGTTAATATTTTGTAAGAAATTATCAAGACTGATGAGGGAAAATATCTAAAATATTAATTCAAAATGCTCTAGTTGTTTTTAAATAAATGGAAGACAAATTTGGTTTCGAAATGATGAATACAAGCATTTAGATGAAGTTAATTAGACATATAATTCAATATAAAGCATCAGACTTTATTGAAGTCCTATAACATCGTGCGACAGTTTAAAATAACGATTTTATGTACATAGGTATCGTCGAAATTATTTTATAGTAACACTTACATATTGATCAATACTTCCCTCAAACATACTATATATCTACCATACAAAACCTTTTTATAAATTTATGTCTTTATTAACTTTGTTGGGATTTCTCTGACATGTCCCTAAATAAAAAATTTACAAGGGACAATTGCTTTCTGGGCGTTGTTAAAATACTTTAGCTGCAGGGTCAACTTTTAACATACTGAATTCTACAATCCTTCAAGTGAACATAAAAATGCATACTTACGCCCCATTGGTGTAATTTTTTATTTTAATCCTATAAAGTAATTAAAATAAGTGCAATAAATAATCTTAGCTCCAGATTATAAATCATATTAGCAATTACAAATAATACCTTTATGATCCCTTTAGAAACGTTACCCATCAGAATAATAATAACTGCAGCTATTTTTGTTTTAGGATTTCTGAATGCCAATACAGACCCGTACTCGAGATCTCCTGCGAACTATGGCCTTATGGATCAAATAGCTGCTTTACATTGGATACAAGAAAACATCGCCGTTTTTGGCGGTGATCCAACTAATGTAACGGTAGTTGGTCATGGAACTGGAGCAGCTTGTGTTAACTTCCTTCTTACTTCAAGTGCTGTTCCTGAAGGTAAGCTTGTAACATCTTAGTAATTGCTTTTATAAGAGGGGCGTTAAGTTTCTCTCTGAAACTATTCGAAGTAACATTATGTAACTTTATTTGTCTCTATGTTGTACAAATAATTAATCCTTAAATATTATAATTAGATTTAATTGTTCTACATATTCTATGCAGGCATTTTAATTTATATTGTGATTTCTCGAAAAGTTGTTAATAAATGCCTCCCTGTGTTATTAAAATCAAATTATATGGTTTAAAATTAAATTGAATTATACAGATTTTAACAGTAACAGTAATAATAGAAAGCATTTAAATTCCAAGATAGTAATTCCTATAAGAAATAATATCCCTTTGGCAGACGTTTCTAACTATTAAATTCAAGATAAAGAATAATTCTTAAAAATCAACCAACTCAGGCTATGTAACAATTAAGTGGAAACGTTATAAAGCCATTGCATTACTCAAAACCCACGACGTTCCTGATTACTTTCTCAACAGAACTCACAGTAGAAACAGTAATAAAACTAGAGAAGTGTGTTCTAACCATATTTACTTACTAGTTGGATAATTTTATTTCATCATTTATAAATCCTACTAGTATATCAATACAGAGGTTGTGTTCGACATAAGGTGCATTATTTAACACATGTGTACACGGATTTTTAGGGATACTCTAAAAATTTTTAACCTACTTGAAATAAGATTTTTGTAAATTGTCGCGTTAATATCTATTTTGAATACATTCCTCTATGTATATGCTTTACTATGACACGTGATTGGAACATAAATACAGCTTTATTTATTACATTTGATATTTGTTATTACTAAACTTTAAGGAGTCAAGGTTGCCAGCTGTTTTAATTAAGTGTAGTAAAACATATTTATTCATATTGCATAAATTTGATTATTTCTAAAAACTATCACTTATTAATTACAAATGTTTATGATCGATTATTAAAAAAGTTATTTCTTAAGTATCTAAAATAGAGATAAGTTTCAGTTACGTCAAATTTGTATGAAATTTATTTGCTATTTAGTTTAAACTCTTTCCACATGTCATTTAAAAAAGTTTCTATATGGAATAATACGAGTACAAATGTAAATAAATCCTTTTTATTTTAAAATAATTGTAAACTTGCACAATAACACAGCGCTAGAAATTTTAAGGAAGTCAGCGACGCTTTTCATTTTAAATAAAATTAACGACAAATGTATCACATTTGTGGGTATTTAGTATCAGCTGAGAACATACATCAATGGTGCTCCGAAATCGTTTTCGTCATACTGAACCCTAAGGTTAGTTTAGCTTCATTCACACAACGGCTAAAGATCTATAATCGGCCAGAAATTTATTATTGAACACATTAAGCCAAGTTAAAAATCATGGACGGGCTGAAAACTTTAATTGTAAATATTTCGAAATCTATGGAATTTAGACGCATAAGAGTTATTTACTGCACATGCCAAGACAAATCTGCTGTTAGGGCAATGCTTCTCATATCCGGGACACCCTATATAAACATGTTACTTTAAAATCTCTAATCTTGTCAAGATATAAAATTGAACAATGGCAGTTGTTTAATTAATATGGGGATTGATTTTTAATAATGAGTTTCGGCAAGATAATGCCGTTCTTTATTCTCAAATTGCTCAGCTAGCCCAATGATCCATTACATAGAGCAGTGAACCATACAAGCTACTTAATCCGACAGTGATATTTCTGGCTATGAATGTTTGTTCTCTTTCGAAAATGATGAGCAAAGAGCCATGACAGATATTTTACTACGTCATCTAAGCCGAGTAAGTATAAAGCTTTCCTAGGTAAATTGTTTTCAGCAGAATAAGAATATAGCGCATAATTCGAGAAAAACTGTACTCAATTCTGGTAGAGATTACTCGCGTCTTCGGGAATGCTCGCTTGATCCGTTTTAGACATTTTTTTTCTACAGAAACGGTTGAAATATAAAATTTGTTCAACTTATCCACATACATGTTTATAGCTCAGGCATTTTAGGCGAATTTTTTTCAAATCTATGGAAGAAACATTGTAACCTTTTTTAAATAGGTGGATGCATTCATTTAGCATGTTTAACATTATACTAAAGGTCTTAGGGTTCCCTATGCTGATTTGAAGGTGTTTTGTGTAAAACAAGTTTGTAACTACCAAATTTAGTCTCAAATCACTATATATCTATAAGTTGACAACATGTCGTTTGGTATGTATGTCTCTATGAAGCGATAAGATATATAAATTCAGTAAAATGGACAATTTTAATGGTAAGACATTAAATGAAGGAAGTATCCTGACCTTCACCTTTGTATCTGCATTTTACAAGATATTGCTTGTAACCAAAACAGTTTCTTTCCCAACATAATTGCGGGCATAGGGATAAGTTGAAATAATTTGAAAATACAAGCTCATTTCAAACACATAATTTGGCAGTATTTTGCGTAAGTCACGTACACAGCTCCTGTGTTTAAAATGAACGTGTACGTATTTTCAATCAACGTGTCCAGTAACACCGCACTGTTGGAACCCAAATAGGGCGTAACCACTCGTCTACGGATGTTGCGACACGTTGATTGAAAGTACAAACTTTTATATTTCTTCCTGTTAAGTTATACCAAAATTTTTTGTGCGACGTCTTAGAATTATTCATTTTATTTTTACTCCAATGACAGTTTTCTTGGCTTTTTACTTGTAACGACTTTTAAAAATTCGCGCCCTTCATAGGAGGAATCTTCATCATTTTATTTATATTAAATATCCTCCTATTAAAAATTAAGACATGGCTCTGCTAGTATTTTTCGTAAACCTGCATAAATTTGTAATGGTGATGGCGTGCTTCGTGGGCATTGTATTCTAATCTCCATAATAGCGATGATGGAAAAAATCTATCATTGAAGGATCTTTCCCAAATGCGGCTAACGGGAATACCCCCATAGGCTAATATGTTTAAAACAATAAAATAATTGCACTCGACTGAAAAGGTGAATATCGCTAGATCAAGGAAAATTGCAACCATGCTAAGCGAGTGAAGTAATTACTCCGATTTACTCCTTTTAATTAAAATATTTATCAAATCAGCTTTACGCTTGCGAATAGATTTCCGAATTTGAACACAGTGATACTTAACATCTTCTTCCTTCTGTAGTTTGTAACATAATTTGTCCTAAGGTATCACTAGTAAGATCTCTAGCTTTCAGTGTATTATCAAGCATTTCTTTTCCTTCAATAAACATTTTTGTGGTAACATCCATTTAATTTTTATATAATCTAATTCAGTGTCATTTTTTTGCATCTGTTTGCGTTTCCAATTTATTAATTTTGATTTTAAATTTTTTCTTGTTCTTCATAATCTTTTTCTTTCTTCTACGTTACTTTTAGTTGTTTTTCTAAATAATTTTTATATGATCGATGAACATTATGCGCTATTGGTATAAATTTCTTATTTACAGGTAACAAGTGAGACTTATTTGAGTAAGCTAGCAAACAACTTATTATATTTAACCGAGAATTCAACATTTTTTGATACATAGGGAACTTATCGCCTGTGAAAGCAAGTACCGATAGAGAAAAACTTCTTTCTATGTCTGCTCTTTCATGCGGATTTAACAAAACAGGACCAACAATTTTTTTTAAATGAGTATATTTTGGTAATGCTGATTAGAGAATTTAATTCAAATATACAAAACGAACAATGGTCACTACGTTCTTTAATTGCAGTTTGTTTAACCTGAGCTTCTGTTTGCAACAACTTATTTCACTATTTAACAAATCCGTATTAACTGCTGGAATATTTAAATATTTTGCAGCTTTTCTCAAATTGTAAATTGATTTATAATTACTTAAATTGGTATAATTTAAACAACTTGTCTCCGTCGTTAAAGTTGTCTTAGTGATACTTTTAAGCTCAATAGATAAAGGTTTTACTTTAGTCCCAAGGAAATTAAAATACCTAAAATCCCGCATAAACAAAGTAAATTATATTAACAAAAATTCACCAACTAAAATTTCATATTGTCAACACGTTACTAAAGTACTTCATAAATAAAATTTAAACAGCATTTGGCATGAAGCTACTGTTGGACACCGTAATTAACAATTAAATAATTACGTTGTCCTCACATTTGAAATTCAAATAAGCTAATTTATTTTAAATTTCTAAATATTTTGTTGTAATATAAAGTAACCCAACGTAATACTGAATTTGCAACTAGTTTCGCAGACTATAAAAATAAACATTGTTACAAATTTCAAAGTGCTCCGTAATAAACCAATCGCGAGTGAATTTAAAATCAGTGTGAAAGTAAAACCTTAAAGCAATGGAATGTAAAATGGAATTATACAAGGGAATATTTTACATAGAAATTCTTGAGGTAAAGTGAGACATAAACCCTCAAAGTACACCATCGAGGAATGGTACAATTTGCTGAAGTCATAAAAACACAGCTGGGGTTGAAAGGCAAAAAGCAGAGGTTATAACGGAACTTTAATGTTCTATCTCAAGCACGCAACTGAGAATATGAAATGAAATTTGGAACATACGGATTGGATAAGAAAAAATACCGGAGAGGGACGCCAAGTGTTATAAAAAGCTATAGCACTCAAGAAGCGTCGTCTTTGCTTGCACAAACTACGGTGTTACACAAATCACGCGTAGAATGCTAATTAGATCCGTTGAAGTTCAAAGCGTAAATTCCATTTTAACTTGTGGCACCAATTGGTGGTCGTTTAACTAAAAAGCCCTGGATTTCTACAACCAATATAAGAATTAATTTTAGTAATTTAAAACAGGAAAATAAATCCAACGTTCGAACACGCAACTTCACAGAAATACAGCTATTCTTGAATGAGAAATTGAAAGGCAAGTAAATCCTTCTGAAACATCCTACCTGGGACTAAAACTGCCAGAAGGAAACTTAATTATCTAACTTGGAAGATAATACAAACGTGAAACTTAAATCGCCTCAATCGCCGTATAAACTTTAATAAACAAATAAACTCAAGCTGTTTCAAGATTCTTATTTTAACATTTTAAATTTAATTTTGATTTTAACAAACACGAGTTCTTTCACGATGTAAACAATAGGCTTTGCAGTACATGTTTACAATTTGTATTGAGAGGTAATCGAATGGTGTTGTAAATTTTAAATGTTTCTTTAGGATTTAATTACATTATGTTTAAATGAAAATCTGTTGATTTTAAATTTATTTACTTGATTTTTTTAAATAAATGTATAGAGCGTAAAGTCGTTGTTCCTTACTTGGTATAATATAACAAGTCGTTAACCATATAAATTTGGTGATATCGATACAAGGTCCAATGTAAATATTTGAAAAGAAATATTATGTAAATATCTCCTTAGTTAAATACCGAATAGCAAATTTAGTGTCTGTTATTTAAAATGGAATTAACACTGAAACGTGTTGATAAATGCAATACAGTTTCGAAATATTTTGGCTATCTCATTCTAAAGCTGAACGATTACGTAAATTAAAGACGTAATAAAATAATTTATTTAAATTTCTCAAACTGCCAACGAGGTAGAAAATATTATATTGATAAATCGAATGATCTACCAATCTTGAAATCATTCAGTTTTACTTTTTTCGGCTCTTTTGATATTATATGATTCGAAATAGTAGAAAATAACATATTCACCTCAGGAATAAGGTGCTCTTTAATCCCTTTCTATTGAGATTAAAAGAAGCCCTTCAGTTCCTTAGTATATGATATACTACTATTTGATCTTTTTACCAACAATCGATTTAAATAAACCCATTTACGTTGATATTTGACTTATTGTAGGGTTTTTTTTCTGTATCTGGTGATTTTCTGCTCAACTGAAAGTGCAAGGGAAAAAAGTTTTCATCGATTAATTCTTGTATGTTACACATTTTCAAATAATTGCGCTGGCAATTACGAAGGTGAATGGCCACTCCGTTACCTTTTACTTACCCTGTATAAACAAAATTACGAAGATGAGCACCCTTCGATTGAAATGTAATAAAAATTAGTTACTCCCTCTCTAAATTCTAAGAATTTTATGAAAAGTTAACCTCAACTCTTCATAGAATAATAAGAAAAGGAATATTGTATTAGCAATTGCAATTTTAAATTATTTAACAGAGACCTTCAGGTAATAAATAAATTCTCTTTTGGGAACCATAAACAAAAACTCGATATTGTATAGAAATGAAACATTAAATTCGTTATATTTATTTGCAATGAAAATACCATTAATGCTTGATAATTGGAAACAATTGAACTAGTAACTAATTTCTCCATATGCAGGATATGGTAAGATAGAAAGGCAATTAAGTCGTAAAACGTTATCAAACGGTACGCGATGCGCCCCTTCAAATATGCTAAAGGTGTCAGTCAGCCACCAACTTTTGTGCTCTATTTCTGGACGGTTGAAAATTATAGTGCCGTATAGAACGCATAGATTCGTAAAAGTACGTCAATATATGGCATCTAGTCCAGTTACCAGTTAGACTATCTGCCAGTTCTCCTTGTGAAGAATCTAGTTATCTTTAAGTCCAAGTTGCAACGAAGTGCATTTGTTTATGCTACATTTGTGCCTGTTTGTGTACCAAACGACTTCATTTGTGTTCATTTAGTTCTACAGGTATTTCAAATATTGAATTTAAAAATAAAGTACCGTGTATCTGTTTGTGCTTCGTTTGCGTTTGATTGTGCCGAAAACCGTTTTGTTTGTACCCATTCAGTTCTGAAGATATTTCAAAAAATTATAAGGGGTTCTGTGGAAACGACAGTACTCCCCAATTTGAACTTAGAGATAGAACGCGATGTATCCATTTGTGCTTGATTGTGCCAACAACCACTTCGTTTGTGCTCATTCAGTTCCGAAGATATTTCAAGAAATTGTAAGGGTTTCTGTGGAAACGACAGTGCTCCCCAATTTGAACTTAGATATAGAACACCGTATATCAGTTTGTGCTTGATCGTGCCAAAAACCATTTCGTTTGTGCTGATTCTGTTCTGAAGATATTTCAAAAAATTGTAAGGGGTCCTGTGGAAACGACAGTACTCCCCAATTTGAACTTGGAGATAGAATACCGTATATTCATTTGTGCTTGATTGTGCCAACAACCATTTCGTCTATGCTCATTCAGTTCTAAATATATTTCAAAAAATTGTAAGGGTTTCTGTGGAAACAACAGCACTCCCCAATTTGAACTTAGAGATAGAACATTGTGTGTCCTTTTGTGCTTGATTGTGCCAAAAACATTTCGTTTGTGCTCATTATATTCTGAAGATATTTCAAAAAATTGTAAGGGGTTCTGTGGAAACGACAGCACTCCCCAATTTGAACTTGTAGATAGAATACCGTATAACCGCTTGTGCTTCATTTGTGCTTGGTTGTGCCAAAAACCATTTCATTTGTACTCATTCAGTTCTGAAGGTATTTCAAAAAATGGTAGAGGCTGCTATGGAAACAACAGCATCCCTAATTTAAACTTAGAGATAAAGAGCGTGTTTTTAAATAACTTAAGTATATTCGAGCATCTAAAATTTCGTTCTTAAATTGTTCGAGAACTAATTCTAGTCTGTTTGGAAATCAACCGATTTTATTCGAACACGCGTTTCAACATTGATTTCATGCACCTATTCGTCAAGCAGCAGGTTAGTATCGATCAACTAGAATATTATAACCTGAAATTTCAAAAACTGTAGGAATTGTAGGGCAAAATACACGTTCATTATTTTTGGATATAAAACCAAATTATTGTATTAACTGCGAAAGTGCGGTGTTTTAGAAAGCAGCTGTTCGAAAAGGTAACCCAGAGCGTTTGAAATTGTATGAACAGATTGCGTTCAAACTAGTCGAGTTGTTTAAAAACACGCTGAATTCGTTTGTGCTTATTTTTGCTGCAAACCGTTTGTGCTCATTTGGCTTTGAAGATGTTTAAAAATATTATACGGCTGTTGTGGAAATGACAAAATCTTCAAAACCTCTGAATTCAATTAATTTAAAATAAAATTAATTTAAAATTAAAATGTTTGTAACATGACAAACAACTCAAGTATAGAAGTCATGATTTTACTTGTGTTTTCCCAAGAAATTTATAAATAAGTTTGTTCTAGAATAAGTAACCCTATTGATAGCAACATACAATAGTTAGATAAGATCCACAAATAATATAGGTAAACCTTGATACTTCCTGTGTGGAACAAGGGGATGACGCTTTAATGGGATTCGTAGAAAGAACATCCGAAACTAATAGAAACTACAAGATAAATATTCAAAATACGTAAAAACGATTGAATAACTTCAAAAGGGGGTAATGTAAATGCCTACTACGTGTAAAGTTAATAAAAAACTGCACGGGTCTGTTCTTGAAAGCCGGTTAAATGCTTAATTACTTCAAGTTATGTTAGTTAAGTGACCAAAGTGCAAAGTATTTAGTGTTCCAGCATCCCCGATTCAACAATGCCAAGGGTAATGCTAGACTGTAGGGTTCATTCCAATAATGAAGATAGTAATAAATACTTGTTACTAGTTATCGCCGAAAAATTTGCGGCCTCGAAGTTCACTAGTGGAATAACGATCGCTAAAGATTCAAACCTAATATGTAGTCGTCTGAGAAAGATTTAATTCCAAATCTGAATTTAGGAAACCAGTTGTTATTAAATAACCAAGTATTGAAAGGTACACTTATATAATCAAAGTTTTGAAAACAATTAAAACTATGAACTAGATCAATTCTAAAACCTTTAAGTCTCTTCCATCTACAGATAATTGCAGTCAATTGTTTAGTAATTACATGTGGCACCGTGACCCAAATATAATGTTCATTGTTTACGAATGTTATTTTGAATGAAGGTGCTTGAATGGATACTCTTTGCTTAAAACATAAACATAGCTAAACTTAACCTAAATTTGAATAGTCATTAGAGAATAAAACTTGACAAGAAATTTCTATTTCAAAATTAGAATATAATATTACTCGTACTACATTACCTTTATATGTTTTATATAATTTGGAAATTTAATTGTGTATTTGAACTGTCTTTTTATTTGAATGTTTTTTAATATAAGTATTAAACCAAGTTTGATTTTGTAAATTAATATATAACGTTAAATTAATTTGACTCATAATAAAATAAAAAAATAAATAAGAGCTTACGAAATAACAACGGTAAATCCACTCAAGGGAAAGCGATTCAGGCGTCCGCTCATGCCTCCTAGAAATATATAGATATAAATATAAATAAATTATTAATTACTCAACCCCGAACAAAATATAATATCAAATCGGGACAATGTATATTGAAATTGAAATTTATATTTTTGACAAAAACCTTAATTAAAACTAGGATGTTTTAGATATTGAGGTAAAAACTGTTTTTAATTTAATAAACAAAAAAGTTTTTAGAATTAATAAATTTTATATAATAGGAGATATGGCTATGTGTAAATTCGGCTGTATCATACCTACTGAGTTAGTTTACAATGTCTAATAGTGCCGCGGCTTAATGATTATATTAATTGAATTTTATTAGATCGTGATTTGACAAAATCAATTAATCTTTATATTATTGGTTTTAATTTCTTTGTATTTAGGACTTAACTTCTTTAAAAGCTCATAGTAAACGAGTAACTATATATTAAATTAAGGTATTCATTTTTGTTTACAATGACCATATATTTATCTTTTATTCGGCCTTCTTTCATTTATCCAGTTAATTATATTTTTACTTTCTTTTACCTATATGAAATATAGAATAGAGAAAGTATTGTTTTCGTCCAAAATTTTCGATGTCAAAATTTTAGTGGAAATACACGTT
>JAHWXV010324587.1:0-11529 GCA_024586415.1 Phrixothrix hirtus
TTAAACTATTAAATAAAATGAAAAAAGTATGACAATAGCCACATTAGTAAAAACCATTTTTGATATGCGAAGTTCTCTTATTTTCCATAGTGCGCCGTTGCCTCCGCTCCCTTTATAATTCCTTTAAATGATATAATTCATTAATTGTTAGTTTTATTTCTTTTGTTGATGCGCCGTATGTGATTGTTTATCATGGCGAGTAAGTTTGATTTTGAATTAATTAAGATCGTAATTAATTTCATCTCATTGTCTATAGCAAGTCCGGTGGGACTATCCTTTCACTCTTACGAATGGAACTGAGGTCACTCTGTGTTTATTAGTTGCTTTGCGTTGTAAACGTCTTAGGATGATAAGAACTTAAGCTACAGTTTTTGCGTTATCCAAGAAATCATGTTACAAATTCGACGTCCTTGCTTTAAGAATACCGTATTAATAAATATTAACTATTGAAATGAAAATTCATTCAATTCAAATTTCATATATTGAACATCATAATGAAAAACCTACGAAGATCTGCTGTTAGGTAAATATTAGATAATGTTTCTTTCTCATAATTAATTATGATACCTCCTTTTTAGTAATTTAAAACAATTTAATGTAAATACAGTAGCTTATCATTTAAAATAATTTATTCATACTCTGTTTAGTTGTCACAAAGCTGTATGTGAAATTTACTATCACCAATTATAAATGGAATTTAACTTAAAACTTTCTAGATCTCAGTTTAATTATACAGAGTAGCTCAATAGAGATACAAGAGAGTTATTAGCAAAAATTATAGATATATAATAGGAGCAACTCTTAAAATTATTCTGAAATATACATGGTGATTCATATTACAATGGCATATCAAAGTTATGTTTTCTCTTATGGAATATCCTATATATTTTTACAAATTCTGATATCCCTTAATGTATATATCAAAAACGATACGAGGTACTATGCCTCTAGAGTTAGAAATAAGGGAACCATTTACATTTTTGTAATAAAAAACGGCCCACTTTGTCGTATTTCTGTGTGTTAAGAAGGTAAGATAATAATCTAAAATGTATACCATAATTTCTCTAGTCCCGCTGTTTTATTACATAGTGTTTAGTTCTAAATTATCTGCAGAAGATATACAGGGTGATAAAGTTTTGCACATCTTTATTGTTCTCAAATTTTTCAAATGGAACACCCTGTGTATTATAATTGCATAATGTGCACAATTTAACATATTTTTAACAACATGTATCATATCGGCATCAAAATGATTGAAATGTTTGAGATAAATTGATTTTTTTTAACTTTTCCAAAACTGTTGTTGTTATTAATAACTTAATTGATAAAATGATATTACATTAAAACAGCGCTAATGAGGACAGTAGAACAAAGTAATCAACAAGTAAGTTGCTCTGGATGTGTATCTTTTGATTTTCTCTTATTTTATGTAATTCTGTTGGTTTTAGCTCCGTGAAATGCAGAAATGCACTTATTAATCTGTAAGAAACACGATCCTACAGAACTTATTGAAAGTTAACATATTTCACTTCTATTATATGGGGGCCAATGTGATGTAAGCTTTTCATTTTTATATTTATAATGTATTGAATTATTATTTATTGTATATTAATTATTATAATTCTTGAAGACAACACCCAAGGAACAAATATTGAGTACATATTGCGCATGCTTGAATACGATATGTGTTATTTGATAAGACATGCGATTAGACCATTACCTGCTTGCTAAGCAATCTGCACACACGTTTTGATAAGACAAATTACTCTTTCATTTTTTTGTATTATTCACTCAGCATTAATATACCACAATATTAGGGTGATATTATTTAAGTACTTGCATTTCAGTCCCTTGGAACATGCATCAAAGAAGGCAGAAACAACAAGTAATCAAGTTTACTAAATTTCAGAAACAATAGATAATTTATTAGTTTGATAATTCTGATATCAGTCACGCATACAAATCCTCCAGATTATTACTGACTGTTTTCGTTTGTTATTTAGTGTTTCCTGTTTAGTTTTTTTTCGTTATTCTTTATTGTGTTCATTTATTTGTTTCTCCTCTTGTTATTTTATTCTACGTTTATAGTCTTAATATGGAAAACAAAAATTTCACTGTCGAAGAAAGGGTTGATATGATTTTCGTTTTGGGAGAATGTTTAAAAGATCCTCTGTTAGCAGTACGAGTATATCGCGATAGATATCCAGACAGAAGATCGCCACGCAAAGAAAGTTTTGAAAAGGCAATGGAAAGGTTTATACGAAGTGGAAACGGAGAATATGAAAAGAAGAACTTTGAAAATCGTGTAGCAAACGAAGACAGAATTTAGTGTTACAGCGAGTGTGTATGACGACCCACACACAATTCAACGAGTAATAAGCAAAAATTTAGATCTTAGCCGTTCCGTGATTCAAAGAATTTTAAAAAACAGATTTCACGATTATCATATTTTCTTAAACCAGGAATTACATGGCAACGATTTTCGTAATCGTATGAATTTTTGTCAATATGTGGATGAAAATTTGCAGAATGACGAAAGCTTTGTAGATAACATTCTTTTTATAGACGAAGCAACTTTTAAAAGTAATGGGCTAGTCAATAAACATAACTTACACTATTATGCAACAGAAGATCCTAGATCGTTTGTGGTCCGTAGACGTATAGGTTGGGATCGTTGGCAACCATTCTTTGATGGCTACTTAGACGAGCAAGGATACTTACAATTTATTGAAAATGAACTGCCACTTCAATTGTAGAATGTCGAGCTACAGCTAAGGATCAACTTGATCTACCAGCGGGACGGTGTACCAACGCATTCTACCCGTCGAGTTATCGCCTATTTAAATAATACTTACAATGTGTGAATCGGTAGAAATAGTCCAATTCGATTGCCGGCAGGATCTCCAGATCTTACAGTAATGGATTTCTTTTTGAGGTCATATAAAACCTAGAGTGTATAAATATCCGCCGACGACGAAAGAAGATATGAAGTTTAGAATAAGAGAGGCATTTTCTAGTGCAACTCCTAAAATACTACGCAATATGAGATAAATTTTTAAGAAACGCATACAAAAGTGTAGAGAGGTAGGAGGGCGTACGTTTAAACATTTATTATAAATAGTAATAGGTAAAGTATTATGCATTTGAACATGAGCTGCTTTAAATTAGGAATTCATCATATAATGGCGTGTAGTAACAATCTGTTGCTATTACGAATACAAATATTTGTCACTTTAAAGTAGTTCATTTTCAGATACACGTACTGTACATTAAATATCTTAACATTTTGTTATAAATTAATTTTAATGAATGTTATCAAACTAAAAGTGATCATTATTAAACGCATCATTAACACTTTAGCGTCCACACAAAATGGCATGTGATGTTCATTCAAAGCACATCTTCAATTTTAAGGTGCATGCACTAATCATTATTTCCTTTCATCTATTTTACTGTTACGCTAATGGTTTTAATACTTTTGCAAAGTGTGATGCTATTTTATCAATTAAATTATTAATAACAACAAGAATTTTGGAAAAGTTCAGAAAACAATCAATTTATCCCAAAATTTTTTATCATTTTGATGCCAATATGATACATGTTATTAAGAGTAAGTTAAATTATGCACATGACGCAATTATAATATATATTACATTTGAAAAATTTGAGAACAATAACGACACGCAAATCTTTATCACCCTGTATATGTCTTGCAGATAATTTAGTACTAAACACTATGTAATATAGCAGCGCGACTAGAGAAATTGTGGTGTAAATTTTAGCTTATTATCTTACATTCTTAACACACAACAATATGACATAGTGGGTCGTTCTTAATTACAAAAATGTAAACAGCTCCCTTATTTGTAACTTTATAGGCATAGTTCCTCGTATCCTTTTTGATATATGCATTAAAGGCTATCAAAATTTGTAAAAGTATATAGGATGTTCCATAGGAAAAACATATCTTTGACATGCCATTGTAATACGAATCACCCTGTATATTTGAAAAAATTTTAAGAGATGCTCCTATTGTATATCTATAAGTTTTGTTAATAACTCCGTTTTATGTCTAATAACAACTTCATAATCTTTCATCCACAGAATTTTGGGCCACACTGTATATACGAGGTATGACGTTAAAATTTTATTTGAAAACGAAAATTTAAGGACTATAAATTCTTTTAATGTAACTACAGTTAGTATTTAGGTATTTTATTTAAGTAAATAAATACAAATTTTATTTAAGCTAAATAATTATAATATTCCTTTTGAATATTTCGCTTCATTATGTCTTGCTCCAATATTTAATCTTTGAAATTTATGTTTTATAGCACCGGTCAAGTTATAATTTTGGAATATTGGTAACAATCAACAATTGTTCTTTTCTTGTCTAGCGTATTTATTGTTAGACTATGTATGTCTAACGCTGTCAATTTTGTTTACTGTAATCTTGATTACTATTTTGTTCATTTAAATTAGTACTTGTTTCAAAGAGCGTTAACGGAGAAAGGTATCCTTGCGCTTTGTTTCCAAATATTCAAACGTACTCTATTTTTGGGAATGTTGTAACATAATTTGTTATCTCTACAAAATATTGGGTGACCTAGATTCCGTTAAGGCAAAATTTCATTAAACCAAGCCTGTCATTTTGGCATCTCGAGAGAGATAAAAATTTATACGTAGCTCGTAAGTTACGTTGTTCTTTTTTTTGTATTTATTAAGAAAATTTACTGAAGGTTATAACTGTTTAATTGTTATACTTTAGCTGCATGTCTCTTGTAATTCCGAGAACTTTTCTTTTACTTAGGATAGGTTGGCACACGGCCCTGGAAGCCGACGAACATTTTATCGTTTGGGGTGCACGTACGAGATAGGAAAATACATTTGACTGGCGCCCTTTTTTTAGAAATACAATGGTTCTCTTCCTTTAAGTACCAAATGAATAGCGCGGTAAAAAACAGGACTAGCGAAACAAAGGCGCTCACGTTGCTCTCCGAGTTGATTTTACTGAGCAAAGCTGCGGTTTTGCTTTATTACACCACGAGCAGCCGATCCGGTTGCTGAAAGATCTTACGTGGCATAAAAACTTTCTGACGGAAGGTCGTAAAGTTAAAGTGTCGACACTGGAAGCGGCCAAACATAATTTCCAAATTAAGCTCGCCAAAATATGCAGACTACTAAGCGAAGAACCTAAAAGGGTTTAATTAATCCAAACTAACGAAAGGAAACGACGGTAGGCGAAGAATTTCTAAATTAAATTCCCCGAAAGTGTAACCTTCGAATCAAATAACCAGAAAGTGCCTAAACTGGAAAGAAAGCCCACGACCTAAAGTAAAGTCAAAACACACCAACTAGAAATAATTCTAATAGACCGAACACTAAGCGGAAACATAAATCGACCCACAAAAATTCAAAGTCTGTGGTTACAGTAAACACATAAGTTGAACTCGAAGGAAATCCGAAGAAAAATGAAAAGTAGACGCCAACTAAACCGCACAAAATAGCGAAAGGGCGAAGTTCCCAACCTCCAAAATACTACCGTTGAGTCTGTATTACAAACAGCCCTGCGATACCTAAGAGAAAAGACCAAAAAGGAAAGAAGATTTTGTCTAAGCTAAATCGAGAAAAGAACTAATAAACTGCGAAAGTAACCCAAAATTCAAACGTAAACCTAAACAGTGACTAATCTCTGGCGAAAACTGACGGAGAAATTTAGAGTTATAACTCTATGTATTACAAAAAAGTGTAAGGATAACCAAAGAATAAAACTATCTGACATGATAAACAAGTACTATTCGCCAAAAATCTTTACCAAATGATACCAACCGTAGTACAACTGTAAAACTAAATTAAAACAAAGGAAACCCCAGGAAAGCAAATTGAAAGCTATCCTTAATCTATATACAAATCCCAAGATAAAAAACATCAGCAAAATTTATTCGTCAATCAACTCTTGCTCTATTCTCTAAATTACGCAAACGCAACGCAAAGGAAAGGTACGGTTTCCAAAATTTAAGGAAACTAAATGAAGAAAAAAAACTGTTAAAGTAATTATACAATAAAGTAGGTCGTGTAAGATTAGACAATGTCAAAAACGAGAACAGTCAAAATCGAATAAGTAAAGTCTATGCTAACTGTTCTTCGACGGCAACGAACGGCTTAAGATTTGCAACATGTCAAGGTAAGATCTTTCAGCAACCACATCGGTCGCTCGTTTTGCAATAAAACAAAACTTACCGCAACTTTGCTCAGCAAAATCAACTCGGAGAGGGGCTGTGTTTCGTTCATCCTGGTTTTTGACCATGCTACTCATTTGGTACCTAAAGGAAGACAAAGATTGTATTCCTAAAAAAAATAGCGCCAGTCGAACGTATCGTCCTATCTCGTACGTAAACCCCAAACGACAAAATGTGCGTAGGCTTCCAGGTCCCTGTCCTAATCTATCCTAAGTAAAAGAAAGGTTCTCGGAATTAGAAAGGAAATGCAGCTAAAGTATAACAATTGAACATTTATTACTTTTAGTAAATGTTGGCAATAAATACAACAAAAGAACAACGTTACTTACGAGCTACGTATAAATTTTTATCTCTCTCGAGATGCCAAAATGGCAGACTTGGTTCAATGAAATTTTGCCTTAAAGGGATCTAGGCCAGCCAATATTTTATAGAGATAACAAATTATGTTACAACAGCGTTCCCTAAAATAAAGTATGTTTGAATATTTGGAAACACAGCACAATGCTATCTTTCTCCGTTAACGTTCGTTGAAACAAGAACTAATTTAAATGAACAAAATAGTAATCAAGATTACAATAAACAAAATTGACAGCGTTAGACATACATAGTCTAACAATAAATACGCTAGACAAGAAAAGAACAATTGTTGCTTGCTATCAATATTCCAAAATTATAACTTGACCGTGCTATAAAATGTAAATTTCAAAGGTTAAATATTGTAGCAAGACATAATGAAGCGGAATATGCAAAAGGGATATTATAATTATTTAGCTTAAGTAAATTTTGTACTTATTTACTTTAAATAAAGTACTTAAATACTTGCTGTAGTTACATTAAAACAATTTATGGTCGTTGAATTTTCGTTTGCAAATGAAATTATAACGTCGTACCTTGTATATATAATTCAACTAACATCTAGGAAGTGTTAAGTTAAATTCTATTTATAGTGTGTGAGTAAATTTCATATACAGCTTTGTAATAACCAAGGAGAAAGAACATATTATTTTAAATCATAAGCTACTATATATACGTTAAATTATTTTAAGTACTAAAAGGGAGACATTTCAATTAATTGTCACAACGAAAAATTATCTAATTTTTATCTAACAGCAGATCTTCGAAGTTGCTTCATTATGATATTCAATATATGAACTTTGAATTTAATGAATTTTCATTTCAATAGTTAATATTTATTAAAACGATATTTTTAAAACACGGACGTCGAATTTGTAACATGATTTCTTAGATAATGCAAAAGCGATAGCTTAAGTTCTTAACAGCCTAAGACGTTTACGACGCAAAGCAACTAATAAAGACAGAATGGTCTCAGTTCCATTTGCAAGGGTGAAAGGATGCACTTCACCTGCTCCTTTTGTTTATCAAATGTGGACTTTTGTTAAACTGAAGACAGCCAAACTAATTCAATTCAGTGGAGTTACCTCAACCCATGTCGCTAA
Source organism: Phrixothrix hirtus (assembly GCA_024586415.1). Taxonomy (NCBI): domain Eukaryota; kingdom Metazoa; phylum Arthropoda; class Insecta; order Coleoptera; family Phengodidae; genus Phrixothrix; species Phrixothrix hirtus. The sequence goes on from JAHWXV010324587.1 coordinate 7,697, forward strand.
AACTAATTATTTGCTTAATTAATTTTCCATGCGTAAAAGCATAGATCGATAATAAACCTCCTTTTTATTTAATTATAAAGATTAAGTTAATGCGTCCCACCGAACTTGCTTTACATAACGAGAGGAAATTAATTACGATCTTAATTTATATATATATATATATATATATATATATTCTCTTTTTTTAAATACAATAATCGTATATAAGTACACTAAACTTGATATTTATTTAAGTGAATGTAAATTAATATAAGTAATTAAATTAATGTAGTTATTTCAATTAATGTAATTAGTTAATGTGGGAAAATAAATAAATAAATACATAAATAAATAAATAAATAAAATAAATTAATTCAAAATCAAACTTACCCGTCGTGATAAACAATCACACACGGCAAAGCAACGAAAGAAATAAAACTTACAATTAATGTACGACACCATTTAAAGAAACTGCATGCAAAGCGGACGTCATTGCAAATATTATAGTAAGCATATACTGATACAAATTTAAGTTGAATTACTACAATTCACCGAGAATTCCCACATTTGAGAAAGATAACGTTACACAGGTTTCAAAAAAATTGTTATGGGTGTTTTCGAGAAAATCGCAAGAATAAATTGGCACTTCCGGTCATTGTATTTGAACTACATTCTTGTCATCTCATGTACGGAACATGCGAAACTTAAATATAGTTTTTTATTTTCATATGATGATTTGTTTTTGAGATATATTGTTCAACACAATTACTCCAAGTACTTCCAATTACTCGATTTTCAAAAATGTATTAGAGGAACTTCTGGATTAATATAAAACTAAATTAAATAGCTAAGAAATATACGAAGTTTAAAAAAATTGTTATAGCCGATTTCAAGGAAACTGTGAAATCTAGAATTCGGAAAATATCTAAAAATGGCAGAAATAAGGTTGTAATCCGGTTATTCGATATTAACGAAATTTTTGATTTTACATACAAAGGCGATTATGACCTCAAATATAAGTTTTCATTTAGCTAGGGTCTTTAGTTTCATAGTTATTTTATTCAGAGTTAACGGTGAAATTACTTCTGCTTACTCGATTTGCGGAAAATTTTCTCAGTAACGGGTTAGATTATTTCAAAAGGTCTTAAATATATAAGAAACACTATAAATTTAAAAAAAAATCGTTGGAGACCATTTCAAGAAAATCTTGAAAAAGAAAATTCAGAAAATATCTAAAAATAACAAACAAAGTACTACTTCCGGTTATCCGATTCTAATAGAATTCTTTATTTAGCCACTAAGGGAACTATGACCTCAAATATAAATTTTCATTTAGCTAGATGTTTTAGTTTCATAGTTGTTTTATTCAGATTTAATGGTGAAAGTACTTTCGGTTACTCGAGTTACAGATAATTTTGTAAGAAACCGCCTACATTATATGAAAGGGCATTAATATATAAGAAATGCAGGAAAATTTAAAAAAGTCGTTAAAGCCAATTTTGAAAAAATCTGGAAAAACCAAAAAATGGTAAGAGTAAAGGGGCACTTCTGGTGATCGAGAAATTTTTGTAGTCACGTGCGATGAAAGATACAAACTTTGTTTTTCTATTTCTCGTTTTCGAGTTGTTGTATACACAGACATGCAGGCGAGCGCGCGCACGCACGCACGCACGCACGCACGTACGCACGCACGGACAGATACGCACACACGCACACACACGCACACACACGCACACGCACACACACACGCACACACGCACACACACACGCACATACGCACACACATGCATACACCCACGCACGCATGCACATACGTATATACACGAATACTTACACGCAAATACGCACTCAGGCACACACGCAGACACAGTTGAAGTTGTATTGTATAAACCCTGGTAAAATCGAGTTAAGTTTACTAGAATTTATGATTGTAAATTCAATATTTTAAAGGTGTCTTGCGATATAAACCCACACAGTAAAATTATTGTTTTCTACTTATACGAGCCTGGTATAAAGAGCCACATTATAACTTTAACATTTGGAATAAGAAAATCTTAGATTAATTTTAAAGCTATAGAATTAATAAGTATATAAATTACACAGGTTTTATGGACAGTTTAGATTTAAAACATTAGTTAAAATCCTTTATTGGTAATTAAATGTGACGTAAAAGTTTACTTGCATTTGTTTAGAATACCGTTTGGTATTAATAATCGGTGTGATTCGTTAAAAGATGTCATGTATACTACAAATCTAACAAAAACAACCCCAGTCGTTGAAACTAAGACGCAGGATTGGACTCGGAAGGTAATTAACCAATATGTCGAAAACTATACAATTTAGAAAAATTTTATTAAAGTATTTTTATATTAATGGCGACATGATGTTATAGCTAGTAATTTAGTGCTGATATCTTAAAATGTTACGTTCAAATAAATTTTGTTATGAAAGTACAATTATATTTACGCGTAAGGTGTCATGGTGCTTTGCAAGACTGCCAGTATTTTTTATGAGTTTGATGGCATTGTAATGGGGATTATTTATTATAGTCAATGCATAAAGGTTAAAAATCGATTTATTGTTGATTTTAAAAATCATCGCCAATAATATTGTTCAATGAGAGGATTATGTTTATATGTGTTGCGATTAAAGGCATGGCCATATCGTGTGATGTTGCTATATAACGATTCTCTGACGTCATAGTACCATTAAAATAAAAAGTCTACAAAGTTTTATCTTATACTCGAAGATGTATCTACTGTTAATGGGATATATCTTATTCTTTGGATACTCTGTACGGTAAGTTTTTGAAAACTATCAAAACTTATGAAAATCTAGAATGGTTATTCACAAGGTGATGAAATTCTTGTACCCATTTCGCACAAGATTTTTAAATGCGAGGTAAACTGGTATAATAATTTTCGTCGTCGTTGAAGATACAGAAAGAGTCTTCGACGTTTTTACGTTAAACATTAAATGACCTTCTAATTTCTCGCCTAGTTTAATTAGACTTGGCCACTAGTTGGTCTCAACCCCGTACCGATGAGCCCAAAAGGGCGAAACTAGTGGTTTTCAAATGTTGATTACTCCTATTTAAAAGCTTCAGATGGTTCTGTCAGTTCGTTTCAGTTAATTGAAATACGGACGCCTATTAAAATTGTCCTCGAAACGACAGTAATCCTAAAATAAAATTTAGTTAAAACGGTTTCGCTATCAAAATTTCTGAAAAAGGAAAAATCTTTACAGCAAAGGATTTCGAATAAAAGCTGGTCACAGCCAAAAATCATTTAGAAACGCGGGTTATTCGGGAAAAAGCACTTCAGGTAAACTTGAAGGCAACCTTAAACAATTTGGTACGCAATCTTCTTCTGAAGATACAGCATGTCTGCAAGTGATTGACAATATGTATTACTAAAAGAATTTGTCAGCCATTTTTTAAATTTAAGCTTGCGATGCTGCAAGTCATGTATATGAACCACTTTGTAAAGTTTTTGTGCCTTAGTCTTCGCTAACGACGCTTTCGCATAGCTTTATTCTGAATAGTTACTTACATTATGTTCCTGGAGTACTACAATTTTCTTCTCTTACTATTACAGAGTGGTTTGTAATTCGACACCTATGTTTGCTACATATTTTTACTTTCTCTTACCTATATGAAATATAGTAAAGAGAAAGTATTGTTTTCGTTCAAAATTTTCAATGTCGAAATTTTAGTGGAAATACATGTTTTCGCCCCCCCTGAGTCCGAAAATCATGTTTTTAAAAATTGGTCTGTGTATGTGTGTGTGTGTGTGTGTGTGTGTGTGTGTGTGTGTGTGTGTGTGTGTGTGTGTGTGTGTGTGTGTGTGTGTGTG
>JAHWXV010324628.1:0-18313 GCA_024586415.1 Phrixothrix hirtus
AAACCTCAACACTGAATGATTGGCTCACCCTCTTTCATTTTTAGACAGATGCCAAACTGGCTGGATCATCTCCTCTGCATCATGTGACTGGCCCTCATAAGTACGAATAAATAATTAGAATATTCTGACATTTTAGTAAGGCTAATTATAAAAACAAATTAAGGTAGATAATTATTTATATTATATTTTAAATAAAATAACGACACGCCCCCTCACCCCGTCTCTTCTTTTTTGTCTTATTCTACAGATTTTTTCAGAAGTGTGATCAGACTCCCATTAGACTCTCATGTGCTTTGTTTATTCTAATAAAAATATTTTTTTTATGAGTCTTAGTTTGTCACGGTGCTAGAGGTGAATGATTTGCAGAAGTTATTGTTCACAATTTTATTTTCGCATTTGTTTTTCTAACTTTCAAATTAAAAAGGTTGAAGACAGAAATATTACGTCGCAGATTATACTTGCACTAATTGTTACAACTTTTTAATGCAAAATAATTTTAAATTTTATATGCTCACGACTAGTACTTTGAATTAATTCATTTTATTAATAATATTAGAATTTTCTTTAATTAATTTGTAACGAATAAACGATGTATACCCGTTTTAACAGTTCTCACAACTTAAATTTCTGTCTTTACAAATAATACATGGCTTAAATTTCGACTGTGCTAACATCTTTATGGTAGTATTGTGTAACTTGCAGTAAAGGGCGTAATGAAAATCTGGCCATCTTCTTTTTAGTAGGAACTGTTGAACAGAAAGTACGACTTGTATTTCGACCTGTTATCCAATTGTTTTTAAAGGTTTGAGTTTAATACTGTTTTTGCACTTTCGAGATCAAAACGTCAACTTTAGTTACTTATTTCCACTACACCCCATGGTATCCTTGTTTACAACACGAAGCAGAGCGTGCATTCCTTCTTTCTCGCTGACACTCATCCAGAGCGAGAGTAATTAATTTAAATAACAGCAACCACTACTTACAACCATTTTTTTACAGGCAACCATGTGTTATAGTATATAGAAAAAATTAAATTTTAATTTAGTATACAATTTTCTTGAAAAACACGATGAGCGTAAATAATTAACAATAACATGTTACACGTGGCAACTTGAAGGTTGCGGCTGACTGAGAGCTGGAAACCATTTTTTTACATTCTTCACATCATTTTCTTTCAAATGGCGTTTATTCACTTAAAAAAAATATAGTAGTAATTCATTAAAATAAATTAATTACAATATATTTAATTAAAAGCAATTGCTGCTAATTTTTGCTAGACTACCCGGTAGTAACGTATTGCATTATCATTGATCATTCATTTAAATCAAGTTTCATTAAAAAACAAATACCTGCAGGAATCAGGTGCCGGATCTTGGACTACATCTGTCAAATTGAACAAATAAAAAAATTGAAGCAATTTGTCTATCATAGCGCCACCTATTGCGCATACTAATTCAAGATTTAATTACAGCTTTCTTATAAACAATAGAAGAATTCATTTACATAGTTGCAATTTGAAATATTTAACAAACATCTTTAAAATGTATTCGTTATTCTACGAAAATAGTGCTACTAGTGGTTAATACCATATTATTAGATATGAACAAAGAAGTTGGAAGACAAATTGCCGTCATCTTTATTGAAGTATCTAATGATACAAAATAACTTTCTATTTATTTTAATTATTACATTAAAATTACTATAATCTTTCACATGAGTGTGTTTTATAGTATCTATCAAAAATCAATTAATTACTTCATGTTTTGGTTAAGACTAATTAATGGGGTATTAACTAACTTAACATTTTATAATTTATTAATGTAGCTAGGATATTCCATCTCGTACTGAAATATATTTCAGTGAAACTGAAGAATTTCCACACTATTGATGTTGATGTTATACAGCATATCATTTTTTTATAAAACCAAGTAAGTAATTAGATTAATTGTGTATTTAATCAAGGCACCAATTAAATTGCTTGATATTCTCCCATACCTTTATTTACTCCATTAGCAATACGTTTAGAAATGATCAAATGATCACGCACTAACTTTGAAAGATTAAATGTTAGTATGACCGTTATCAGTTTAAATTTTTAGACAATAAATGTTTATTATAAATCTATGCTGTTTTATTATGGTATGCTAAAATACAATTGAAAAAGTCAATTATAGTTAAGAGAAATCGAATTGTAGTTGTTTTCTAATTAACCCTCTCATGTTAACAGTTTTCTTTGTATAAGAAAGTTTTATTGTTTAATTTACAGCATTTAATGAGTCTCTACTTTAGTACACACTTTGAGCTAGTTGAACCAACTATGCTTATTTTAATCAAACTAAAATATATTTATAAATAATAACGTATCCATTCGCTCAAAATTCAGATTAAATGTTGGATAAAAATTATTGAAAAACACGAAACCTGTCCGAATATTTTAATAAGATATTGATTATAACAATACATTTAAGTGTGATTTTAGTTGTGTTATGTTCATATTTATTAATGTATGTGTTTTGATAAATTTATTTATATAAGTTTCTAGTTTTAATTTCAGTGTTATCTAAAGATGGTCCTAAGATAGGACCGAAACAATTGTTATAATCAACATCTCATTAAAATATTCGGACAGGTTTCCTGTTCTTCAATAATTTTTCATCTAAAATATACTCATACAAATTCCAGAATTCTGCAAAATAGCTTTACATAAAGTATAAAAAAATAAATTTCCTATTTAAAGTTCATATAGTACGTAAGCCTTCTAACTGCATTAAAATCAATTTAAAACAATATAATTGCATTTCTATACTAGTACTTGTTTTAATTATTTCTTGTTTTTACTGATAAGTTAATTTGATATGCGTGTAAAAATTAAATAAGCATCCTTTTGTTTTTATAATGCTAAATATTATTTAAAAGAAATTTATGAGTGTAAAGTTAAAAGAAATCACTTGCTTTCACTTTGAATGGAAATCTAATCTCTCTACAAGGTGAAAAATGAGTGATGTTTGTATTGCATATCTATAAGGAGCAGGTGACATTGATAAAGTCCATGACTATACATACTAAATTGTGTAGACGATTTTTCGGCGCGGGTGGGGTATGGGGGTAATATAAACTGTAATATTTAATAAATGAAAAATGCCTATTAGGCTGGTGTTCAACTTATTAATGACTTAACAAGTAGCTTTATTCCTGAATGACTCCTACTTATACTTCAGTGTAAGGTCTTGATGTATTTAGTTGCGTGTTTGCAGATAATCGTTTTTATTTTCAATTTTATCAAAAAAAATTTGATGTGAGACAACACACTACTTGCTCTTACGTTCATGTATATATATATATATATATATATATATATATATATATATAAAATATGCACATGTCCACAATTGATTAAAATATTATTTACGTTTATTTTGGGAACGATAATTCTAATGGCATCCATCCAAGTTACTGGACCCGCAAAATCCTGTTTAACTCCAGAGATTTTCTCCAATAACTCGCTTCATCGCATTTTTTCAGCAAAACCGCTAAGTTCGGGTGAAAGTATATCAAAAATATATAAACCGTAGCAAGTTTTAAAAAAATTGTTAAAGACGTTTTCGAGAAAAATGCAAAAAATTTAAAAATCCCAAGAATAAAGTGGCAGTTCAGATAATTCGATTTTAACTAAATTCTTGACATCTCATGCACAGAAGATTAAAAACTTAAATATGGTTTGTCATTTTTGGGATATATTGTTCATAATTAATACTCCAAGTAGTTCAGGTTACTCGATTTTCAAAAATTTATTAGACAAACTCCTTAGTTAATATAAAACTAAAATAAGCTACTTCCGATTATTCGATTTTAACAAAATTTTTGAATTTGCATACAAAGGCGATGTGACCTCAAATTTAAATTTTTCTTTAGCTAGAACTTTTAGTTTCATAGTTATTTTATTTAGATTTAACGGTGAAATTACTTCCGGTTACTCAATTTACGGAAAATTTGCTGCGTAACCGCCTAGATTATATGAAAACGCCTTAAATGTCTAAGAAATATAGTAAATTTTAAAAAAATCGTTAAAGCCGATGTCAAGAAAATCACGAAAAAAGAAAAATTTGAAAAAATAGCTAAAAGTGATAGAAATAAAGGGGTACTTCCGGTTATTCAATTTTAACCCAATTTCTTGATATAACACAATAAGGTGATTATAACCTTAAATATAAATTTTCAATTAGCTAGGGTTTTTAGTTTCATAGTTATTTTATTCAGACTTAAGTACTTCCGGTTACCCGACTCTCTGAAAATTGTACGAAAAACCGCCTAGATTGTATGAAAGGGCATTATATGTTTAAGAAATATGGTAAATTTTAAAAAAATCGTTAGAGCTGATTTCAAAAAAATCTCGAACGCACGGGTCCACCATCCACGCACGCAGCCACGCATACGCACAAGCACACGCACACGCGTTGGAGCCCGCGCACGCGCAAACGCCCGCGCACGCGTACACGCACGCGTACGCGTACGAGTAAGCGCACGTGCACGAGCACGAGCACGCGCACGCTCAGGCGCACGCGCCCGCGCACGAGCACACGCACGCGCATGTTCACGCAAACGCGCACGCGCACGCGTACGCCCACGAGCACACCCACGCGCACGCGCAAGCGTAAACGCACGCCCATACGCATATGTCCACGTACATGCACAAGCACACGCACATGTGCACGCACAAGCATAAGCACGCGCACCCGCACAAGCACGCGCAGGCGCACGCGCCCGCGCGCGCGCACGCGGACGCGCACACGTACACGCAAACGCACACGCCAACGCCCACGCGAACGCGCACACCCACGCGCACGCGCACGCACACGCGGATTCTTACACGCACACGCACACGCAAACGCACACGCAAACGCACATGCAAACGCACACGAACACGCAAACGCACACGCGCACGCCCATGCGGACCCGCACATGCACGCGCACACGCAAACGCACACGCGCACCCACGTGCACACGCACACGCTCACGCGCACGCATACGCGCACGCACCATGCACGCGCTTTCGCACACACACACGCGCACGCGCACGCACACGCACACGAACACGCGCCCACACTCTCACACACACGCTGACAGACACATTTTTAAAAACATGGTTTTCGGACTCAGGAGGCCTCAAAACGTTAATTTCCACTAAAATTTCCACTTCAAAAATTTTGAACGTATACTAAACGTATACTATATTTCATATAGGTAAGAGACAGTAAAAATGAATACTTAATATATAAAGTTATATCCAAATTGACCGACTGGCGTTAGTATGTTGTGCGCATGTATTAGAAACGCCAAATTTATGTTTACTATTCTATCATTGGCGTGCGTACTCAAAATTAATAACAAATTGCGACAAATTAAATTATGCACGCCTATGAGAACATAAACAAAGATTATGCTGTAAGAAAAATTTGACGTTAAATAGTTTTTATTTTAAATATAACCAATTGAACAAATATGAAATCTGCAGCAATATACATTATTATGTAAACACAGTAAGCAAATAAATTCAAAACGATTTTAGTTGTCAAATATAAACAAAAATTAACGATATTATTTGGTAACCTAATATCAACAATATAAAAGCATACATGTGAAACGATGATCTCGGCGATTTTTAGCACTTCTATTAGTATAACCTTTAACTGCATGTTCAACTATGGTTTCCACCAAATTATAAATAAATATCCTCGAAACTGCTTTTCGATTTGACACTTTAACTGTATACCGATAAAGATGGCATTTATCACAGGTAGTGTTTCAAAACTTGACATATGCGCGTACCGTAGCTTTGACATCTAAAGGCGCTTCTTTATATTCTTTATTAATTGGCAGTGTTGAATACAAAGATCTGAAATGTGTGCTACTTGAACCTAGTACTGTTTAGCGTAGAATAAATCTACTGAACCGATTAAATCAAGAAAGGGAAGCTTTCCTAAGAAAAGTAGTCACCTGTGACCAAACCTGGATGCATTACTGAATTCTAAGCATGGAATTCAACGCCAAACTTCACCTAGGCCGAAAAACGCGAAAATAGTTTCTTCAGCAGCGAGAGTCATGCTACGTTGTTTTAAGATATATATGATCTCATTTACATCCATTCTTTTTATTAGAAACCATACATTTAATGTGCCTTACTATTCCTAGCTCTGTTGATGAAAAAGGTCAAACCCGCTTTTCGATAAAGAAGATGGAATTAAACCACCGGAAGTGTGATTGTCCTCCATGGTAATACCCAGTCAAATTCTGCCCAATTAACTTAAGAAACTCTGACAAAAATACCATCTATATAGCACAGGCTGATCACTTTAGGATTTCGAGCTCTTTGGGCCTCTTTAAGATTTGAAGACGGCGATAATGTTGTGCAAAATGCTGTGTATTTAAGCAAAACTTTTTATTCTGAAGGCATTCTAAAGCTCCCAAGAAGATCGCAAATTTGCGCTGACTCAGGAGTGGATAAAATTGAAAATTGATGAATTGTAATTATAATCCTGCTCATATTTGAAGTAGCCGTGTAGAACAAGCCTTTTAATACATACTTTTAAATATCTAAATTCTAGATTGCTAAAATCCTATAATCAAGGATGGGAATTTTGTAATGACGGGGAAGAGTTGAAAAAATAATCGCATTAATCTTTAGTTGTCTTTTCCACAGAGAAAAAAGTTAAAAACCAAATTTCAACCCACACTTGCTCATTACTCTAAAGGGGTGGACTTTAGAAGAAAACTTATACGCCCAGAAGTCACCTCCTGAATCTCTGCAAACTTAGAAACCGTCCCGTAGAAACGATTTTTATGGTAATTTTCCATTTTCATAAATCAAATAAATGCACAAAGTACATAATTTTTTAATCAAAATTCTCCTTAAAAAATTGAAAATGAAATATATTGCATCTCATTACTGCAGTTAAGAATTAACTAAAAAATGACTAAAAATTAAAAACAAATCTTCGTGCAATCAGGTAATTATATGCTATTTTGCACAATCAATTTTAGTAACAAAATTTTAAACATTTTAAAACTAATACAAAAAGGCAGACTTACTATTTAGCCCTTGTATTGAACTGTATCTATTTCCATTGTAGTAAGCCACGGTATCAGATGTAGACAAATTCATTTTTAAATGTGTTTGTTTTCAAGGAAGACGTAACCAATACAAGTTTGACTTTTTGAACTTTGCTAAAACGTTTAAAACTAGATAATTTTTTAATTAAATGCAAAGATAGATTTAATTATAACTTGATTTTAAATATTTACCCTAATGGCGTTTAATTTTCTTGTAAAAAAAACGAAAAACTGTATACATTTATTCGGTATGCTCCAGTTTAGTTGTCATAAACATAAAGACTGGTAGAACTAGAAATAATTGATTCATTATCAGTTAAGTCAACAACTTTCAATTTGTGATACAAAACAGTGTCCTTCATAATGTGTACGATAACAAATAATCTTATAAAACATCTTGAATATTACTTACTGAGTTGATCTAATTGTGTTTAGAAGATTAATAAGAAGTTTACTTATATTTTTAAGTAGTAGATATGTAAATAAATTTCTAAAAGATTTTAAAAGGTAAATATTACAAGATGCGCAAGCAATTGTTTACGTCAGTGTATGTGATTTTGGAAATAATGCACGTGAATAGATTTTGTAAAGTAAATAGGTAGTTAATTTTAGATTAGATATGCAATGATAATTTAAATATTAAGTAAGAATTAAAAGTAAACAAAGAGCGAGTTAAATTGCAAGTGGGGTTTTCATAATTCTTTATTAAAACAACAACAAAGTTCAATATTAATTGAATTTTATTGTACCTTAGAAAAACGCATCTCTATTTTGAATGGCAATTGCAGAATTATTTATTTAATTATGTACCCTCCTTTAAATTTAGGAGTATATGTGCAGGTTTATATACAAAATTGATATTCCCAAACATTTTTCTAAAGGCGCAGATAAAAACACTGTTTTAATTAAAAATTCGAGCTTATTTCAATGAGTTATCTCGGTTCCATAGATTGTTGTGAGCAACGAATAAAGAATGCTAAGGAAGTGCATCTATCTATCAAACTTACAGTTTTGAAGCGCTACCTGAGGTAGACGCCATCATTGTCAATGCACAATTAAAGTGTCAAGCCGTGGACGTTTTTGTTCATTGTATGTAATTTATTTGCTTACTGTATATAAATAATAATGTATATTGCTGCATATTTCATAATGTTAAATTTGTAAAATTTAATGTTTTTAATACACAAGCATAACATACTAATGCGACCATCTTGGTTAGTCAATTTTGATACAACTTTACACATTTAGGGCGCTGGAATATGGGATAATATTAGGTGCTAAACCAACTCAAATATAACTATATGAAAGATTTGAATCTAATTCTTAAAGGACTTTTGGCACATTTTCTTTTTAACCTACAAACAGGGTGTAAAGTTCAAATTGGTATCTAGGCTTTTTAATTAACGAGAGAGAATTAGAAAGTGAATTTACTGCAGCTAGAAAGTGATAAATCAAATTGTACGTGAGTTAACAATCTGGTTTAGCTGATGGAAGCAGCGGCGGTGGCTACCTAGGATAAGTTATTATTGTATGTACCTTTCTAGATAAGAAGTCGGTAAATAAAACAGTGATTGCAATTGCATAATTTAGCCTTGAAGTTCAAAAGCTCTGTAACGCATAAATCTTGTGTAAAAAATTGTTTTTTCTTTTTAAAAAACAAACCTTTTGCTAAGCAACGAAAATTCGTGTTTACCTAACGTAGCAAAGTGCTTTCTAAGATTATACCTTGATAACTGCTGAATCATAACTTTTGTTGTATAATTAAATACTTTGTATTAGGCTAGATTCAGAACTTATAATTAACCTTAGTATTCTGGAACGATCAATAACAATTTTTGAAAAGAAAGTTTAGGATACCTTGAATTTGATCTATGCATTTTCTAGTCATACAAATATGTTTATCACTTTTTAGATGAAGTAAATTCATTTCATAATCCTTTTTAACTAGTAGAAATGATTATACAAGATGTCCGGAATATAAAGGGTATTACTTATCGAGCGTGTACCAAGAGCCTTTGCGAACATAAATCTGTAGACATTTTTAATCTAATTTTTAAAAAAATTTATAAATTTTCGTGTAAAAATCTATCATAATCTAACATAAATACAATTTTGTTTTTATTGACATAATATCACGTTACCTTTACTATTAAAGTACTATTTCAAGCCAAGGTCGCCAGCTCTTTTAATAAAAAACGTCGAACGTATTTCTTTAAATCATCTAAGTTTGCTTGTATGTAGCAAAATACTATTGCTTGTTAATTATAATTATTTATGCATTAGTTATTATAAATTTATTTGATAAATATCTTTAAGTTGACAAACTTTATTTACATTAATTTGTATGAACATACAAATTACGCAACATTTATGAAATTTATTACCAACCATTTAGATTCTTAACTATTTGCACAAAATTTCAATTATGCACAACACAAGTGAGTGCAAATATTGATAATATGAAGATATTTATCAAAAAAATTTAACGTCAGTTTAAAGCAGCTTTGTAAAGGTGGAAGTTATTTAAAAAATACGTCCGTATTCAATAATACAATTGTATACATATTAAAAATAGCATCAATTTGGTAAAAACCTTATTTTTATTTTAAAGATTTTATAAACTTGCACAATTGGCACACAACTAGAAATTTTATGGAAGAAAATAAAACTTTTTATTTTAAGTACATTTTCGGGTATTTAAATAACATCTGAGAAAATTCGTTAATACTACTGTGAACCGTATGCGTCATACCGAAGCCGTTCATTCAGTTTCCGTCACTGGTTAAAGTTGTAAAGTTGACCAGCCAGGTTTGTTCTACACAGTAGATCAAGTTAAAAAGTAGGGGCGGGCTGAAAACTTTAATTGCAAATATTTCGAAAACTATGTAATTTAGACACATAGTTTGTCAGTGTTTCTTGTTGCGCATATTAAGGTGTGTCTGCTGTTTAAGTAATGTTCCTTATATCGGGGCACCATGTAAACCAGTGAAAGCGTTACAATTTGTATATAACAAGTAGTTATATTATAACGAAACTAGTTAATTGTTTTAAAATGTTTATTTATATTTACTAAGATTACAATTATTTATAGATACTTATTTATTTAAATATTTATTTCACAATCCACTAACGTCAAACCTTTATATTTCTATTTATATATAACTATATTTATATGTATATCAGTAATGAACAGTACAAGATTCTAATAAAAACTAAAAGGGAATTTAATCTACTGTTTATATAGAAAAGATAAACTTTAGAATGTGCTGGAATAGTGTATACTAAGAAACTAATGATGTAATAAATTATAATGCTATGACTCATTGTTGATCTAATTGAAATGGCAGATATCGGTTACCGGAATGGGCCATTTGAGATTACATCATCTATTTTATTCTAAAGAAGGTGCAGGATGTTTCTAGAATTTTCCATTAGATTTTTATTGTTTCTAATTTTAGTTACACTGCCCCCTCCTTAAGGCTATGACGTCCCGTAACAGTGCCCTTGGACTTTGCACTTGCGATGGTTCTACCTTTCTTGGCGAATGTCGGAATCTGCGCTGCGATTCATACTTGCAGCCCCATTTCTTGAAAAAATGGCAGTCCACAGATATCGTCGTTGCTGGAGTTCTTTTTGGATTCCAACTACACACCAGGATCTTGATACCAATGCCTTGAAACACTACCTTCAACATGTTACGTACCACGCGCCAATTAAGCTGGTCTAGGCCACAGTCGAGCTTTGGTACAGCTAACTTTCTACAGGCGCCAGCACAAATACGTTTCTTTAAATCTCATAACGCCTTCCACGAGTATTCATAGCACGACTTTTGATGGGATAATGCTTTCGTCACAAGGTAATAAATACTCCGTATACCTTGACGGTGATGGCGTAGTAGGTGATATGCCTTTCCAATTTCTGGCTCTTGTTGTAGTCTTTAGCGTCACAATGAGCCAAGAGTTACTCCTCTGGTACATCAAACAGATTTCTGTACTCCTCAGTAGTAAGCCAAAATCTAGCTTTGTAGTGTCCCGAATAGGTTGTCATAAAGTCAATAAATGATTGTTCGCTGTTTTTAATACCTAATTCTTCCACTTGAAAATGGTTCGTCCTTTGCACACATTCTTGGTGTTCCGGTCCTGCGTTCCTTCCAGCGTATGGGGCTAACCGACTCACGTGATCCACTTTGGGCTTTCCTCTGGGCAATTTAATTTCATTTTTATCACTTTATATGGACCTTCCCAATATATTTGTAATTTGGGAGATGGACCTCGTCGTCGCTGAGGTTGGTACAACCAGACTAGAACAGTGGGTTGAAATCCTCTCATTTTGGAACTTACATCATATTGGACTTTCATTCGGTCGCTGGAAATCTGGATGTTATTGCGAACTCTCTCATGCATGGAATTTAGTTTCTTTCGTAGGCTTTCAGTATACGCATTTCCAGCGACCTCCTCCTCCCCAGGCTTACTACCAAACAAACTCCAAATCACACGGTAGTCTCATTTCACCCCCAAACAACACTCTAGCTCGGGTCTCTCCTGCGATTTTGTTTACAGCTGATCGATATCCCATCAGGAACAAATGTAAGTACTGGTCCCAATATCTTTGATGGTCCGAGAGAACTTTTGATAAATATTTTCCCATTGTTCAATTCGTGCGTTCTACCATTCCATCTGACTTTGGGCGAAGAGCAGTTGTTCTGGTCTTGCGTATTTTCAACAGTTGGCAGAGATTTGTAACACTTTAAATTCTAGTTTTAATATTTATTCGGCCTATTTAATTTTGAAAGCATCTTATATGGTTTGTAATCCAATATAAGGTTCGTTTAATTATATTTATTAAATAAATCTATTAATCGTATTTCATTTTTAATTTGAGTATCGCTGACTTCATTCGCATCTGTGTCGCAGCACTCTTAAATGTTGAGGTGCGCGAATCGTAGTAGACTGCCTGTTGTCGCGGGCATTGTTAGATGAGCAACGAGTGCATTAGCGTGTTATGTTGGTGAATTTTGAGCACCTGTGTTGCGCACGGGGTAATTTATAAAGCGAATGATCCCTTGTAGATAATTTGGCTAATTGGTATTTCTTATTTTATATAGTGTTTTGGATATGGGATATATTTTGTCTCAATTGTCGTTTCTTTGGTGGTATTATTTGGAAAATCATGGTTCCCGCGAAGAAGGACATCTTTCTTTGGGAACTAGGACGGAATTACGCTGTCTGTTGTTAAATGTTTGGAATTGGTTCTACTGTAATTAATTTTGTGGGATAGATGTTTATGGTACATCTGTAAGAAGATGGGAAGCCAGTAGTTACGCTTATTGATCTTCAGCCGGCTTCAGAATCCGTTGAGGTATTCATATCACCCAGGGACTTCTTAGAAGTTGCCTTACGTTCGCTAAGAGTTCCGATCCCAGCTTTACTGACTCGGAGTCTCGCTGATACGGCAGGAGTCGCATAATATCTTGCTGTGGAAGGTCAGTGACAAAATTTTTATTTTACTTTGTACCATATGTATCGTATATTTCTTTTTGTAATTACAAACTTATTTTTGGATCATTTATTTGATTTTAAAAATTCATTTATAACAGTAATACATAAAGTTGTGTTTTAGTAATGTAAAATTGAATTTGTTAGTAATTAATATTGTTGGTAGTTAAGATAAAGAAAGTTGTATTTAAATAATAGCTCTAGGATTTCTTTATAAATTTTGTTGATTACATAAAACATTAAAATGTTTGTGAAAGTAATTCTTTAATTCAGTTTGCAATTTTGTTTATCTTTAATAAATTAAATATTTTTACCTATTTTATTATTGGGGGTTGCGTAATTCGGTTTGTTGCAACAAATTTAAATTATGTAACTTTATTTTACACAGTGTTAATTTTTACTAAGATCACCTGCAGAAAGAAGTACTTATTTAATTACGTTCAAATATTTTGAAAACATTGTCTTTGTGTTAAGAAATATCCAAGGCGTTTGTATGTTATTATTTCGCGCCGTTCATCTGGCAATAAAGACACATTTGACTTTTTGAATGCATTATAGTAATTTTAGAAAACATTTTCACGAACACTTCGGAAATTTCGATTATTTAATTAATACATTACTGAAATTAATTAAATTTTGATGTTGTTATATACCATAATTTACTGTAAGATTTATTATCCGTCAGTCTTATTTGTTGTCAAAAATTGGGTATTTTATATCGTACAATTAATTATAATAAAACCATATATCTATTAATCATGTTGTCTTCCTTCGTCCTCATACAGATGACGTTTTGGTTATAAATTTATTTCGAAAAGTGCAATACTTTCACTGTTTGAGTTGTCACTTTCTTTTGTCTTTCGAAGATTAAATAAATTATTTTAATCGAAGTCGTAATTAGTAACTTTTTATTAATTAATAGAAACAGCGTGGCGAATTCTTGGATTTGGTTAGCCAATTGTGCGACGAATTGATTATGATCTAGTCGCTACGTTATTGTTTAAATTTTAGTATTTAGGATACTTTATTTTGAAAAGTAAATTTAGGACTCTCTACGTGAGCTTGACTAAATTTCCTGAAGCCGTATAGGTTGTCGATACTTTTTTAGAACAGAGGCGTTCCAAGGATCGTACTCACTGTGAACTCACCCATCCCTACCGTTAGGAAACCTGTCAAAGCCAGACAACCCTTATTTCTATTACGCCATGTTGGTAAGTGTTACGGGCACCCGTATAAAAGGAGCCATCCTCAGTAAGCTATTCTCGATCTATCAACGTGGCAGACTTTGGAGTAAGGCTGACTCTAAATTTCTCCCTTGGTCTGAATATAATACCAAGGGAATCCTAAAAAACGGCTAAACAGTTCTTTTACCACGGTCTCGGCTATTGTAACTGCCTCTTGATTAGGTAGAGCGTATGCTTCGGTTCATTTACTAAAATAGTTCATTGCAACCAGAATGTATTTGTTTCCTGCTGCGGATTCTGGAAACGGTCCAGCCATATCAATGGCGACTCTTTTGAATGGACTACCCACATTATATTGCTGCATCGGTACTTTTCACCTCCCCAATGGACCGTTCGCAGATGCAGATATTATACATTTTCGACACCATTCCTTAACATTATCCTTGCAGTTCATCCAATAAAATCTTTCATGGACCTTTTCCAAAGTTTTCTTTACTCCCATATGTCCTCTTGATGGACCAACATGCAGCTGTCGTAGAATTTTCGATACTCTGTTTTTCGGAATCACCAACTGCATTCGTCTTTTACTTCCATCATCACTTACCATGGCTCTTTTCAAAACGCCGTTCTGAACTTGAAAGGAGTCCCATTGGGACCAATATGTTTTAACGATGGGATTAAATGAAGCCACTTCCTCCTAACCTGGTCTTTGACCATCATTCTTCCATTTCAATAGCACCTTCAGGCCTGGGCCATTTTCTTGATCTTGTTTGACATTATCTGGGTTCCAGTCATTATTATTTACAATAGTACGATTGACAAGAGGATCTCCAACTCCAACGGAGTACAATACTTGCAATTTTTTGTGTAAAGCCGTCTCGATAAAGTGTCAGCATTTCTATGAATTTCTTCGGCACGATGTTCAACTTCAAAATCATACTCTTATAGCCGTTGAATCCACCTCTCTATTTGGCCTTCTGGATTCTTAAACTGCAGGAGCCATTTCAACGCTGTGTGATCAGTTCTTAATAAGAAATTTCGTCCATAAAGGTATTTGTAAAAATGTTCAATGGTATTTATCATCGCTAGCAATTCACGATAGTTTCTCTCAGGTTACTCGTTCTTCTTCGTCTTGGATTTGCGATAGCACTACACCGATCCTGACGTGGCTAGCATCCACATCTAGGACAAACCTTCCTTCTATTCTACGGTAACCGAGAATAGGTGCCGTTAACAATGATCGTTTCGGTGTTTCAAATGACTCCTGGCAGCTATTTTTCCATAAATATGGCCGGTCTTCTTCAGTAAGTTTTATAAGTGGTTTTGCGATTACTGCAAATCCACATATAAATCGACGGTAGTAAGTACATAACCCCAAGGAGCTTCTTAGTTCATGTTTATTTTTCGGTTATGGCGATTCTCGTACGGACTCAATTTTCTCTGGGTCAGCCGCCACACCTTTTTCAAAGACTACATGACTCAAGTATTTCACTTTGCTTTGAAACAAGTTGCACTTTTTCGGACTAAGTTGTAGATGTGCACTTCGTAATCTTTGAAATACCTCTTCGAGATTTCTCAGGTGTTTGTCGAAGGTCTTTCCAATAACTATGACATCGTCCAAGTATACTAGACACGTTTGCCAAGACAAAGGGCATCACAGTGAACTACCAGAGACCAGATCCAACAGAGGATGCTGTCTTTTTACGATGTTCGGCTTCTATAGCGACTTGCCAATAACTAATTTTCATGTCTAGAATCGAAAACCATTTGGAACCGGAAAGCGTATCTAAAGTGTCGTCAATTCTGGATAGAGGATAGGGTCCTTTTTGGTCACATTGTTTAAACGATGGTAATCTACACAGAATCGAGTGCTACTACCTTTCTTCTTGACCAGTACAACTGGCGATGCCAAAGGACTATTAGATGGCTCTATTATCCCTTCGCGGGCCATGCCCTTGATTATATGTTCAGTTTCCCCTCATGTGGATAAAAGCAACCTCCTTGATCGTTGACGTATTGGTTGGGCATCACCGTTATTTTGTGCGTCACAACATTTGTTCTTCCTTTCAAACAATCATCTGTGGCAAATATATTGGCATATTGTTGGATCAACTGACTTGCTTTAGCATTTTGCTCATGGGATTACCCGCTATCCAAGGATTCGAGTGCGGCATGCGTTTAGATAAATGCTTTACGGGCAAAACCTTCTTATTGGCTTTTGTAAAATGTACTACAGATGAGATAGGTATGCAAGTTCCTAATTCGGTGCCCTTCTTTAGCATTATTTGAAAGGTATTAACATTAATCAAGCAAACAGGTGTTGTTTCCTTGGTCTCGATCAATGCTCTTCCAGCTAAAATTCCACTATCAATACTTATATTGCTGCTTTCTAGAATTCCTACGCATCCTACCTGGAAGTCTCCATCCGGTTGGCTCATAACCATTGTTTCACTGCTTGGCGGTAATGTCACTTTTTCTGCTAGGATTATTTTTATTGCATGGTCATCTGTTCGGTTAATGGGTATCTCTTCATCATCAACTCGTATGATATGATCCTTCAAGTCTAAGCAAAGCCAAACTAAGATATTATATCCATACCCAATATAATAGGTTCCTCAATATCAGCTACAAGCACGTGATGCGTTAACTTCCTACAACCGATTTCAATATCTGTATTAATTTCAACATAAACGGTTGCACGGTTTCCTGTAGCTGTATGTAATTGCAGCTGTGACGTCAATAATCTTCCATTCCCAACAACGTTCGGATTTACTGTTGTCTTTGTTGCTCCTGTGTCCATCAGCATTTTGCAATTCTTCCCTTCAATTGTTGCATTAATGTAAAGACTATCCGGTTTATGTTTTAACGATGCTACTTGGATGGCGACTCCGGATGTTTTGTATTATCAGCAGGACTGCTCATAGAATTTTGACAATTTTTCTGTATATGCCGCTGTTTACCACACTTCTTTGATCGTAATTTACGTCCTGATGGCTTTAGCATCTAAAATAATGGTAACACCAGCTCTCCTAAAGTCTCAGCACTAGCTTTATATGCTTCAATGGTTCGCACACGAACATGGCCCTTCGACACTTGTTTGGCCACTTTAAATTCTAGTGCATGGGGCAATGCACTAGCAAGGTCACGTGGACGTACTAATCTAAGTGCTTGTTGTGTTGAAGAATCCCTAAGACCATCGGCAAATGTTTGCACCCCAATTTGTTCAATAAAACTTTCTGGAGACGTTGGATATGCTATTCTTACTAACCGCGCAATTTCAGCTTTGAATTCCTGGGGGTTGTCTCCAAACTTCTGTACATGATTTCTCAAATTGGCACAGTAGACCTGTTGCATATGTTTATCCCCATATCGCATTTCCAATCGTTAAACAAGGTAATCGTAGTTATTCTGTAGATCGTCCAGTATTGTTTGTAGAATGTCTAAAGCATTACCACGTAGAGCAACTATTAAGGCAGTTGCCTTTTCATCAATGGCCCATCCATTCGATGTCGCGGCCGCCACTAATAGTTTATGACAATTTGCCCACGATGTCTTCCTATCATACGTGGCTGTTTTAACGTGTCTTCTACTACTTGGCTTGTCATTTTCAATATCAGACAAATGTTCAACTTGCGGTATATTTGCTTCGGTTGATTGTTCATGAGGAACTAGTGACGCCTCCTTCTTAGGCGTGCTGACTTCATTATTTGCGGCAAGTAAAATAAACTTTTGATGTAGTTCGTCACACTTGTTAGTTACTTCTCATATTTTGTTGCCATCTTATTGGTAACATCTTCTATTTCTTTCGTTAATTTATTTTATTTGCATTAATCGATAACATTTTCTCTTTTAATTTCTTTGCAATTTCTTCTTTTAATGCATTTTGGCCTGACTTAATTTCATTTTGCAATTTATTTTGATTGAATTCCATTTTCTGTAATTTATTTGTAATTTGTTCTTTTAATGCATTTTGGCTTTATTCCATTTGATGCTGTGGTTTCTTTTGATTTGCATTGATCGATAATATTTCTTCTTTTAATTTATACCTAATTTTGACGTGCAATTTATTTTGGTTTGAATTTATGGATACCATTTTTTTTGTAATTTAGTTTGATTGAATTTCATTTCTTCTTGATTGGAATCAATTTTTTCTTGTAGTTTAATTTGATTGGACTTCATTTATTCCTGCATCTTTTGCAACATTTCCATCAACGCCTCCATATTTTGTTTTTCGGCGCTTCTTGTCAGTGGCATATATAGAAAGAAACAACTAACACTAGCTTTTAATTAAGAATAGTCTGTGAGTTCAACTTTGAAAACAAATCCGACACATGGCACCAATGTAACGCAACTAGTTAATTGTTTTAAAATATTTACTTATATTCACTAACATTACAATTATTTATATACACTTATTTATTTAAATATTTATTTCACAATCCACGAACGTCAATCGTTTATATTTCTATTTATGTATAATTATATTTATATATATATATATATATATATATATATATATATATATAT
>JAHWXV010324632.1:0-13519 GCA_024586415.1 Phrixothrix hirtus
AATTAATGCAAGCCAAAGTAAAATACAAGAGGAAATGGAATCTAATCAAAATAAATTGCAAAATGAAATTAAGTCAGGCCAAAATGCATTAAAAGAAGAACCAGTGCTAAGATTACTTAAGATACAAAAGCCGATAGAACATAAACTTCGATCCAGGAAGCTCAGTAAACAGTAACAGTAAACAAATTCTATGATCAGTCCTGCTGATAATACAAAACACCAAGAAGTCACCATCCAAGTGGCATCCTGAAAACATCAACCGGATAGTCTTTACATTAATGGAACAATTGCAGGGAAGAATTACAAAATGCAGGAGCAACGAATACAATAGTGAAACCAAACATTGTTGGGAATGGAAGATTACTGCCTTCACCGCTGCGATTACATACAGCTACTGGAAAGCATGCAACCGTTCATGGTGAAATTATTACAGCGATTGAGATCGGTTGTAGGAAGTTAACGCATCACGTGCTAGTAGCTGATATTGAGGAACCTGTTATATTGGGTATGGATATAAGGTCTGAGTTTGGTTTTGCGTTAGACTTAAAGAAGTATATCATATGAGTTGATGAAGAGATACCCATTAATAATCAAGATGACCACGCAATAAAAATAATCCTAGCCGAAGAAGTGACATTACCGCCAAGCAGTGAAACAATAGTTATGGGCCAACTGGACGGATACTTCCGGGTAGGATGTATAGGAATTTTAGAGACCAACAATGTAAATACTGGTAGTGGTATTCTGGCTGGTAGAGTGTTGATCGAGGCCAAGGAAACAACACCTGTTCGCTTGATGAATGTCAACACCTTCCAGATGACTCTAAAGAAGGGCACTGAATTAGGATCATGCACACCTATCTCATCTATAGTACGTTGCACAAAAGCCAGTGAGAAGGTTTTCCCCATAAATAATTTATCTAAATTGCATGCCACACTTGAATCCTTGGATAACGGGTTATTCCCTGAGCAAAAGGATAAAGCAAGTCAGTTGATCCAATGATATGCCGATATATTTGCCACAGATGACTGCTTGAAAGGAAGAACAAGTGTTGTGACACACAAAATAAATACTGGTAATGCTCCACCAATACGTCAACAACCAAGGAGGCTGCCCTTATCTAAACGAGAGGAAGGCAAATAGATCATCAAAGACATGGCCCGTGAAGGGATAATAGAGCCATCTTGTAGTCCTTGGGCATCGCAGTTGTACTGGTTAAGAAGAAAGATGGTAGCACCGGATTCTGTGTGGATTACCGACATTTAAATAATGTGACCAAAAAGGATAGTTATCCTCTACCCAGAATTGACGACACTTTAGACACGCTTTCTGGTTCCAAATGGTTTTCGACTCTAGACATGAAAAGTGGTTATTGGCAAGTCAGTATGGAAACTGAACATCTAGAAAAGACAGCATTCTCTATTGGATTTGGTCTTTGGCGATTCACTGTGATGCCTTTTGGCTTGTGCAATGCACCAGCAACGTTTGAAAGGCTAATGGAATTGATCCTGAGAAGGTTGTCCCGGCAAACATGTCTAGTATACTTGGACAATGTCTTAATAATTGTAAAGACCTTCGACAAACACCTGAAAAATCTCGAAGAGGTGTTTCAAAGACTACGAAGTGCACATCTACAACTTAATCCGAAAATGTGCAACTTGTTTCAAAACAAAGTGAGATACTTGGGTCGTGTATTCTTGGAAAAAGATGTGGCATCAGATCCAGAGAAAATTAAGTCCGTGCGTGAGTGACCACAACCGAAAGATAAACATGAATTGTGAAGCTTCTTGGGATTATGCACTTACTATCGGCAATTTGTACGTGGATTTGCAGACATTGCAAAACCACTTACAAAACTTACTGAAGAAGACCAGTCATATTTATGGAGGAATAGCAGCCAGGAGTCATTTGAAACACTTAAACAAACATTGATAACAGCACCTATACTCAGTTACCCTAGAATTGAGGGAAAATTTGTCCTAGAAACCGATGCTACTCACATCGGCATTGGTGCAGTGCTATCGCAAATCCAAAATGGAGAAGAACGAGTAATTGGGTATTTTAGCAAACTGTTGTCCAAACCTGAGAGGAACTATTGCGTTACGCGCAAAGAATTGCTAACGATGATAAAGGCCGTTGAACACTTTTACAAATACCTTTATGGACGAAATTTATTATTGAGAACTCATCACGTAGCATTGAAATGGCTCCGCAGTTTAAAATCCAGAAGGCCACATTGCGAGATGGATTGAACGGCTACAAGAGTATGATTGTGAAGTTGAACATCGTGCCGGAAAAATTCATAGAAATGCTGATGCTTTATCAAGACGACCTTGCACAGAAGATTGCAAGCATTGTGCTCAGTTGGAGTCAAAAGTTGAAGATCCTCTTGTCAACCGTACCACTGTAAATAACGATGAGGAACCCACATAATGTCAAACAAGATTAAGAGTACGACTCAGACCTGAAGGTGCTATTAAAATGGAAGAATGAAGATCGAAGGCCAGGTTGAGAGGAAGTGGCCTCATTTAATCCCATTGTTAAAGCATATTGGTCCCAATGGGACTCCTTTGAAAAGAGCCCTAGAAAGTGATGATGGAAGTAAAACACGAATGCAGTTGGTTCCGAAGAACAGAGTATCGGAAATTCTATGGCAGCCGTATGATGGTCCATCAGGAGGGCAAATGTGAGTAAAGAAAACTCTGGAAAAGCTCCGTGAAACATTTTATTGGTTGAACTGCAAGGATGATGTTAAGGAATGGCGTCGAAAATGTGCAATATGTGCATCTGGGAACAGTCCATTGGGGAGGCTTAAAGCACTGATCCGTCAATATAATATGGGTAGTCCATTCGAAAGAGTCACCATTGATATAGCTGGTCCATTTCTAGGAACCGAAGCAGGAAACAAATACATTTTGGTTGCAATGGACTATTTTAGTAAATGGACCGAAGCATACGCTCTACTTAATCAAGAGGCGGTTACAGTGGCCGAAACCTTGATAAAAGAACTGTTTAGCCGTTTTGGGATTCCTTTGGAATTACACTTAGACCAAGGAAGAAATTTTTAGTCAGCCCTGTTTCAAAGTCTCTGTCAACTGTTGAAATTACGCAAAACCAGAACAACTGACCCACAGTCAGATGGAATGGTACAACGCATGAATCGAACAATGGGAAAATATTTGTCGAAAGTTGCCTCGGATCATCAAAGAGATTGGGATCGGTACTTGCATCTATTCCTGATGGCATATCGATCAGTCATACACGAAACAGGAGAAACCCCAGCTAGAGTGTTGTTTAGGCGTGAAATAAGGCTACTGTGTGATTTGGAACTTGGTATTAAGCCTGGAGAGGAAGAGGTCGCCAAAAATGCGTATGCTGAAAGCCTACAAAAGAAACCAAATTCTACTCATGAGAGAGTTTGTGATAACATCCATATCGCCAGCGATCGAATAAAAGTCCAGTATGATGTAAGTTCCAAACCCAATGATATATTCAGGTTGTACCAACCTCAGCGACGACGAGTTATATCCCCCAAATTGCAAAGATCTTGGGAAGGTGGTAAAAAGGATCAACGATGTAATCTACCGAATTATGAAATTGCTTAGAGAAAAGCACAAAGTGGTTCACATTAATACGTTAGCTCCATACGCTGAGAGAAACACAGAACCAGGACAGCAAGAATGTGTGCAAAGGGCGAATCATTTCACTGACTTTATGACAACCTATTCGGGACGCCACAAACCTAGATTTGGGGTTACCATTGAGGAATACAGAGATCTGTTTGATGTACCAGTGGAGAACCCCTTGGCCCATTGTGTCGCTAAGGACGTCCGAATGTCCCCTGGTATTGCAGTTAGGTTTAAAAAGAGGTATGGTGGCGTAGAAGAAATACTGCAACAAGAGCCAGAAATTGGAAAGGCATGTCACCTACTATGTGTCACCGCCAAGGTATGCGAAGTATTTACTACCTTGTGACGAAAGCATTATCTCATCAAAAGCCACATTATGTAGACTTGTGGAAGGCGTTATGGGATTTAAAGAAACATGTGTGCCTGCGCCAGTAGAAAGTTAGCGGTACCAAAGCTCGGCTGTGGCCTAGATCAGCTTAATTGGTGCGTGGTATGTAACATGTTGGAGGTAGTGTTTCATGGCACTGGTATCAAGATCCTGGTGTGCAGTTGGAATCCAAATGGAATTCCACCAGCGACAAAATCTGTCGACTGCCATTTCTTCAACAAATGGGGCTGCAAGTATGGATCACAGTGCAGATTCCGACATTTGCCAACGAAAATAGAACCATCGCAAGTGCAAAGTCCAAGATCACTGTTATGGGACGTAACAGTCTTAAGGAGGGACAGTGTAACAAAAGTAGGAACAGTAAAATGGAAGGTTCTAGAATCATCTAGAATGTTTTCTTTGTAGTAAAATAGGTGATGTAATGGCAATGACTAATTGCGCTAACCGATACCTGTCAATTAGTTAGGTCAGCAATGAGTCAGCATTACAAATTATTGTATCAGTATTATGAGTAATATTCTCGAATATTCTATTGTTTCTAGAATTTATCTTTTCTATATAAGCATCGGATTAAGTTCTCTTAGTTTTAGTCTTTATTAGAATCTTGCACTGTTCATTACTGATATAAATATAAATATACATAAATAGATATAAATGTTTGCTGTTAGTGGGTTGTGAAAATAAATATTAAAATAAATTAGTATACATAGTTAGTTATAATTTTAGTGAAAATAAATAAACATTGTACAACAATTAACTAGTTTCGGTACAATAATATTATTGCAACAAAAAAAATTATTTTAAGAAATAATACGTTTACGAAGGATTATTGAAATCTTCTACTTTTAAATTATACAAACGGTTATTTAAGCATATATTTCAAATAACACCTGAGTCATAAGTACTTTTAATTATTGGCAAATAATATATGTCTGTAATCACTCTTCTTGTATTGCTAGATAAATATAACAATGAAATGAATAACCTGACCATTACATTTTTGTGTATATAAAATGTTGATGGAATTTACTGTCTTTATATGAGGCACTATGTTAATGGTATTTATTATAAACAAAGTGCTTAAGACGACAGACGCAGCTGACAAATGGTTACTAAATAAGTTAGAAAATGACCGACACTTCTGTCGTAGCGTGCTTTTCTCAGACGAATTATAAATTTCCATTACTTGCATTAAGAAATAGCACACTCCAATACAAAATTTCCATAAATATTTGGGTTGGTATATTTGAAAGTAAAATAACTGGCGTTGTTGTTCAGTCTAATAGACTGGATCAAGTATTATAGTTCAATTTCTTAAAAAATGATTTACTTGAATTACCGAGAAATAGAATGTGTTTTCAACACGACGGAGCATCGGCACTTTGTGCTGCAAATGTTAGGACGTACCTTACAGAAATACACAATCATCGGTGAATTGGTCGTGGTGGTCTGTAGCATAGCCCTGACCTGAATCTGTTGGATGTTTGTCTATGAGGGCATGTAGAAGAGCTTATGTACAAAACGCCAGTACAAATAACTTTTACAATGAATTCAAATAGCATTTTCGAGAGTTCAGCAAAGCTCCCGTATTTATGCCAGAATGAGGAGTTTGTTGTGTAGAAGGTTTAATGTTTGTAACGGTGGATACTTTCAATAATTTCTGTGATCATATTCAAGTTGATTTAAATAATAAATAATTTATATCAACTAAGGTAGTTTTTAATTTAACATCCCGTTCCTCAGACACAAAGCAAGAACGGGCCCATATTAATAGGATTTTTTTGTCTTATTTTTGGGTAAGGTATCTCGCCAGTAGCGATGGCACATGTTACTTGAAACACGCTGTATTTATAAGCTGATTTGTTTTTAGTTTGAAACGGATATACTCTATTTTAAGCATAATCTTTCTTACAGACCCTAAGAAAACTAACTTTTGTACGTATATCTATTCTTGAATTATATCCTAGTTTTTTATTAGATATTTCTTTTATATCAATACCTTCCGCATATATGTGAACGGTTCATCAGTAAAATGTTGGAAAATTAATAAATCATAAGTTTTTTCAAACGAAGACAAATTTTAGAAACTAATACACTTAAAAGAGGGCAAAAATATGTACTCGAATATTAAAACATATCGATTCTCCTATGGCGTGACATTATTTCATTAATTTTCAACATATAAAAGCAGTTTAGAAATCAATATTGAGTTATTCTAGAATTCTAACGCTTTAATGTTTGCGCGTAATTTTGAAATAATTTAGATTCATTTTTGTTTTAAAATAAAATGGTTGTATGATTTAAGTACTTTCAATTAAGATCACGCAAATTTACCTTTGCGTCTTTTATTCTTTAATAAATCTCACACATTGGATATTCAGTGTCTGAACAAGAATGTGCAAGAAAGGAATAGAATAGAATACACGCTGAATGTGGCCTACGTTTTAAATAATGACGCATTGGAAAGTTGTTTGACATACTTTGTATATAATTACACCGAAATTAATTTTCTAAAGCAAATTAAACTTTTTTGTTTGAATTTTTAAGTGAAATGAATAATGAAAATTCAGTTGTTAATGTTTGTTGTTTTAAATTAGAATACTTTAATAAAATTTCCACAGCTTATATGAATAGGGAGAGAATAATACGGTTTTATGTGAATTGAAGAAATTATACAAGGTTTGTCTGTCACGACTTTTATATATTCGTAAAAATAACTAATTATCTCGACTAACTATTTCTAGTCGATCGGCCACAAATGATCTTTGCTCAGCTGTAGAGTTTTGGGTCCAGGCTTTGATCAGTGACTTTAATTGGTTTCGGAGGCGTAGATATGATTTTTCCTATTATTTAGGACCTGGGCGTATATTAGCTATTTTCGTAGATACTCATTTAAATACGGGAGCAATCATAGTTCTCTCGTTCTGATTTATTTAGTGCATTATATTTATGATATCGTTTGTTTTCTATTTATTTACATATGTACAATTGCTTATTCAATTATATTCGAATGGTGTTTTAAAACATTTATTTAGAAGCATCAAAATTCATATTCTGTACAAATTTTATTTACAAACTTAGGTCTAAGTTTATATGGGACATGCATTTGTTATTTAATATTATTCTATACTTGGTTGTGCGATTTTAACCATGCAGCGTGCTTTGTGGCATGTATGTGTATCTTTATGTAATGGGAAGAATGTATGGGATTTTAATCTTTATTTTTAGGGACTCGTGGAGGAATTAATATCATATCAGCTTCGAATAAAACAGTGCTTAAACCGTGATGATATCTTTAGGACCTGGGGTTGCATTTATTTATATCTTTCTCGAATGGATGTCCTTAAAAACATGAAATAAATAGATAAACTCCCAGCGTTGTAGAGCTTTAGAATCGGGGTCCATAAAGATCGATAAACACTGTTCGTACAGGAAAATATCAGATTATTAGATTACCAGGCTTCGAATAAGGGTCCTAAAGCATGGTAACCTTTACGTGAAAGGCTGCCACGTTGATAGATGGAGAATAGCTTACTAAGGGTGGCACCTCTAAACGGTTGCGTGTAACACTTATCAAAATGACGTAATAGAAATAAGAGTTGTCTGGCTACGACAGGTTCCTAACGCTAGAGATGGATCGATCCTTGAGGGTTTGTTGAGGGTAGGTAGCTTTTCTGTGGAACTGGTCGTGCATCTCCTTCGCGGGCGGCGGGTTCTTTTGAACATATGCTGTTACCAATTCCTTTTATTTCCTTAGCCGTTTCTGTTATTCTTTCTACTCTTCCTGCAGGCGGAGGTGGGTTTTCGATACTTGCATCCATTGATTATATTGCTTCAGTTGGGGGTGGTGGAGATTCGGGCCCAAATAGTTCCCCAAAGAGTTCAGCAAGGTCTCGAACTCTTGAGATGGTCGGAGTCTTTATGCATTCTGGGGTTCTTGGGCGCGGTGAAATTAATGCCGGAACAGGCGACATCGTTGGCATGGGTGGAGGCGGGGTGTCGAAGATAAATTTTTTTGTATTTTTCCACGGGGGTAGAGGTGTTGACTGCAGTGTGGTCGTAATTGGTATAATCCTCTCTTGATCTTTTAGAGGGCTGCGTCAGGCTGTCGAATCGTTCAGGAGATTTACATTTCATCGTGGGATTCATTTTAGAAAAAATTTTTATTTTGAAAATATATGTTCTTTGTGGAGAATCGTACTGTGAAGCGAGCCAGCACGGTTCGGTTATATATTGCTTTAATGTGGGCTTGATTAGGAAAGGGAATTGTTATCAGGTGCCAGGTGAGCAGGTTTAATGTCTTTGATATGAGCTGTTCCTAGGATTTTTGGATTATTGATTGTACAGAACGTTCTCACGTTCGTGGAAAGGATTTCTTTTATAATATAGGGACCGGAAAATTTTGGGGATAATTTCGCTGATTTTCCAGTAACAGCGTCTGATAGAGCCTATCTCCCTCTAGTAACTAGGATCGCCAACTTTAGGTTTTTATTCGCGACGGCGTAAATTGTAATTTTGACTCTGTTTTGCAAATGCTGTGGTAAGATTCCTTTGCCAGGGTTTGTATTTCTTTTAATCGCTCCAGCTGCATTATATAGTCCTCTAATTCGATTTGTGGACCTTCTAGTTCATTATTGGGATCCATTTGGTCGCGTATTGTTAATGGCTGCTGTATTTCTCTGCCAAAGTTTAATAATGCTGACGTAAATACCGTGGACTCTTGTTTTACTGTATTTATTGCGAAGCATATTTCGGATAGGTAAGTGTACCATTATTTATGATTATTTTTTGTTAACTGGGCTATTATTGTTCCAATTGTCTTATTTGTACGTTCAACTAAGTTAGCTTGCGATGTATACGGGGACGTAAGTCAATGTTGAATTCCAAAGGATGTCGTCAATGTGCGGAACATTGTATTAGAGTATTGCGGTCCATTATCGGATGTAATTATCTTAAGGGTTCCGTAGCGGTAAATTATCTTCTCTTTTAGCGCCTCAATTACTGTACTTGCGGTTCCTTTGCGTAAGGGTTTAACTTCGATCCATTTTGTGAATTTGTCCTGATAGACAATAATATATTGATTTCCTTTTTTAGATCTAGTGAGTGGACCAATTAAATCAGTGCTAACGGTGTGCCATAGGCCTGTAATTTGACACCATTTCATTTTTCCCGCAGGTTTCTGTTGTGTTACCTTGTATTTTTGGCAGCTTGTGCATGTTCTATCATACTTTCAAACGTCTTATTGCAAACCAGGTCAAAAGTAATTTTGCTGGATTTTGTTTATGGTTTTCATAGCGCCTAAGTGACCGGAAGTTGGATCGTCATGATTTTCCATGAGAATACTTTACCTGAACGCCTTCGGATAGCACCATTTCCATCTTGTGTTGTAGCCTTTTTGCAGTTCCTCGGTAATGGTAGGTACACATTTAAATATTTTATTCTCCACTAACTTGCATTGATATCACTTTTTAGGTTGCTCCTCTATCATTTTGCGAAGTTTGCGAATCCAAGCGCCGGTTCCAATTCATCGATCACGGTGATCATTAGTTTGGATGGGATCACGAGAAAGAGCATCTGCAACCAAATTGGTCTTGCCTGGGCAATATTCAATTTCGAAATCATGCTGTTGGAGTTCCATTATCCATCTGGATAGTCTTCCAGTTGGCTGGGATACTAAGGACAACAATTTTATTGACCTGTAGTCTGTTTCGATAACGAAATGGTATCCCTCGAGGTAAGTGCGAAATTTTCTTATAGCAAATAATATTGCCAGTGCTTCTTTTTCCAAAGTTGAATAGTTTTTCTCAGCTTTACTAAGGCATCTGCTTGCATAAGCTATGAAATTAGAAGCGCCATTATGTGTCTGTGTGAGCACTGCACCCACACCTATGTCGCTGGCATCTGTGTTAACTGTGAATTGTTAGTTAAAGTCTGGGCATGCAATTACGGGGGGATGTGCTTAATTTATCCTTTAGTGTTTGAAGTGCGATGTCCTGTTCTGTTGACCAAATGAATTTATTTTTTTATGAAGTAACATGGTGAGAGGTGCGGTAATTAATGCGAAATTTGGGATGAACTTTTTGTACCAAGAAGCCATTCCTATTATTCGTCGTACTTCTTTTATATTTTTCGGATTATGTAGGCTAGTAATAGCTTGTACTTTCTCTGGGTCAATATGCAGATCTTCTTCGTCGACAATATGGCCGAAGTATTTGATTTTTGTTTTGCCGAAATGACATTTCTCTACGTTAATCTGGAAGTTTGCTTTCTGAAATCTTGAAAAAACTTCTCTTAAGTTGTCAAGGTGTTCTGTAAAAGTTTTCCCTATTATAATAGTATCATCCAGATATGCAAAGGCTTTTGGTTCCATTTCTGGGCTTATTATTTTGTCTAACAAGCGTTGGAATGTGGCTCCTGCAGAATACAGTCCAAAGGGGGTTGCTTTGAATTGATATAGGCTTTTTCCTCGCACTGTAAAGGCGGTGGGAGTGTTACAGGCTCGGATGTCGTTCCGCCCGACGACGATTCTGGCGTCCCGATAGCTTCTCAGAGGAGGGGGATCCATGACAGATTTCATCAGCACGTCCACGCTTTAAACATCTGAAATTACGTACAAAAAAAGGTTTGAAGTTTGGGGCGGGGGGGCGCCACTGCTTGTTATTGGCCGTATAATGAATCGAACTGTCCTTCGTAAGAGGGAAAAACGGTTCTGCGGCCTATCAATACGCTGTCTCTGACTTGCCTCTTACCTAGGCCCCAAATATCAGTATGAATTAAGACCTTGGCTAGGAGGGGGGACCTTGACAACCACATATCCCCTGAATTACAAAATAATCACGTTTAACTTATTTTAAATTTAAAATGAAAATCCAATAGGGGAATAGCTATTTATCTATATTTAAAGAGACGGCTTATTCAGCATACACAAAAACAACAAAAGGACACACATTGTTATAGGAAAACTTCTCCGGCAGCCTAATTCAAGAATTACGGGGAAGACCAACCAATCTACTATAATATGAACTTATTATCTAAATACTATATTCATAGTAAATAAAAGTATGCATCAATAGTTCGGACAGGAATTATGTTCTGACAAGCTCCCCTCAAAACGGTAATGGTTTAAATAATAATAATGGTTTAAATATTCGACAACCGGGACTATGAATTACACCGGATTCCCGCCGATATACGTTAACGTACCCAATACGCCCTTAGAGGCAACCAATATTGAAGCAAAGAATATGACAATAAGTATATTTGTTTTGGCCGACGCGGCACAGAGCTAATCGGTTGACCAAACGCACCATAATCGTCGGCTGGGAATCTTATACGTTCCTGCTTGCGCAACGGACTCACACATCCTATGAAGCGGCGAATGGGGTGGAAAAGGCAGGTAGTTCCCCGAAACCCACTACTTGGCTTCTCAGGGACCGGTCTTTCCGCCACACTTACTCACACGGAATTCTCGCACTCACCCCGAAAACTTCAAAGCTCACTAATACACGACCGATTTCTAAAACGTACAACAAGAGTGAAATCGCTTACAACTGTCACTTTATTTTCTTAATTTATTCGTCACCGAAAAAAACCGTCTCTTGTGTTTTTGTTCCGACAAAGTCTATCTGTCCTCGTAGTCCTAACAACCACGCATTTACCGTAAACGTACTGAGGTAAATTCAAGTATTGGCGCGGTACGCCAACAAAACCTGACATCACACCAGGCAAAAGAAATTTTCACCGAAAATGTCTACAAAAATCAACCAACCAAAAAAAAACAAACAAATTGGTGAAGGCGGGATCGTGCAGTCATCAACGTAAAAAAACAACTACACCTCAACATGAGGCGGTAAAGAGCGCGGGAACTTAAGGCGCTCCACGCTTAAGCAACGCAGCCACGCTGTTGCCTGTTCTAAAGATAGGGGAGGGTATTCATTTGTGCACCTTGCACGGTCATGGACGGTGCGAGGTGGGAAGTGAATCTCCGGCTCGTAAGCTGCTCCATCCCGACCGGAGCTTCTAATAAGCACCAGATTAAGGGGGGGTCCCCAAATCCATGCTCTACTCTGCACTAAAGAGAGCGAGCATGACACGTAATGAATTCAATACTATGAGGGAGCACAGGCATCTACCTCGACTACCAACACCGCAGGGCGGGGGTGTGGGAGTTCACTTTACCCAATTGTTTCGCCCCTAAATGAAACAACTGAGCGCACGGTAGCACGTCCGGCGCTCCACAACGATCGCCCAAACGCTGCAATAGCCCGCAAGCTCCCGGACGTACCTAGCAAAGAACATGCGCCGCGACTTATGATGGGTAAAGCCCACCAAAAGGAAAGAGAATCACTATAGACTCAAAGTTAAAAATGACCTCCTGTTGTCTCCTAAGGACAACCTTCGTCCACGGAACTTACCAGGTGCCGAAGACCATTCCTGGCAAGCTATTAGTACCGATTCAGGTTAATCTGTACTAATACGACGCTAAAGAAGCGATAAGGAAGAAACAGAACAATTGGAAAAAGTAAAAACAGAAAGGAAGAGATAGAGAAGGGTGGGAAATAGTCATACAACTTTTGCAGAGTCCAAGTCGGTCACATCGAAGACAGTCTCGTCGGTCAGTCCGATGTAGGATCTGCCTTCAAATTCTTGGCGTGCCATACGCCTTTCGACGTTCCTGAAGAATCGCCTAGCTCGTACACCTGGTACGAAACCTTCTTTCTAATCAAGAAGCGACTGATAAATGTCGGTGATAACTTAGCTGTCATAAAGCGTGAAGTATCTGACAACATGAAATTTCTTCTTCGCACAGAATCGCCTATTTCAAAAGTAACGACGCCACAAGTTGTATTGTCTGTTATTCTTTTCCGAAGCTATCTTAATTTGCTTCACGATATTCTCGTGCAACTTCACCATTGCAGGGGGTATACGGTTAGTGTCTACGGTGCTCAACGACTGAGCGTCGCCTTGATCTACAGATAGATTTTCGGAGCGAGTATTATACTCCAAGATCATATTGCGACCGAAATTTGCGAAATACGGATACTCCAAGTACTTCATGCGATGCTGAACGAATAACACACGCAATCTTCTGCAAATATCTGTCACAAATTCATTGATTATCCTGGACGTATGAAGCTAACATGGTTTTGAGTACACGATTCACGCGTTCACTAAGCATTAAACCTTATTCTCGTACCGTATGATGGAGTCATTCTACTAAACTCTTTAATATGAAACTGCACAAAATAACCTGAAGAACTCCAAACATTAAGAAAACGTCATTTTCCATACGTTGCGGTAGCGGATCGAAGCGAAAATAATAATGGAAACTTGGTAAAATAGTTCATCACGACTAAAATATAAGAATATCCCTGAGTCGAACGCGGTAAAGACTCAACTATGTCTTGTAAAAGTACGCGTATAACAATGAAATCGCGATTATAAAAACCGACACAGTTTTACGCGAATTTCAGTGTTAATTCTATTATTAAGTTAAGTTAAA
>JAHWXV010324779.1:0-11364 GCA_024586415.1 Phrixothrix hirtus
CTTTATACATGTACTAAGAGTTTTATAATTAAATTTTGACCTCATTTAAAGCAAAAATAATTTATAGATTTAAATAAAAAGTAATTAAGTATGTAAATAAAGCACACAAATCTTTAAAATATTAATTTATTTTTATTTTGAGGACGATAATTGGAACGGTCACCCATCCAAGTTACTCGCTCAATATCTCACTTCAATGAATTTTCTTAGAGAAACCAATTAGTTCATGTAATATAGAATTACAGGCGTAAGAAACATGACGAGTTTAAAAAAGTCGTTATAGCCGTTTTCGAAAAAATTGGAGAAACCTAAAAATCATAAGAATAAAGTGGCACTTGCGGTCATTCGATTTTAACGAAATTCTTACACGGAAGTATTAAGGTGGCAATAAACATATAAAATTTTACTTTTCTACAATGTTTGGTTTTCGAGATATATTGACCACATACGTACACACACCCACGTATGCACGCACGCTCAACTCACGCACGCTACACTCACGCACACGCCTACGCACATACACACACACTCACATATACACACACTCACATATACACGTACACACACACGTACACACACACGCACACACACACACGTACACACACACACGTACACGCACACACACGCACACATGCACATACACAGACACACACACGCGCGCGCACACACGTACACACACACAGACCAATTTTTAAAACATATTTGTCGGATTCAGGGGACCTGAAAACGTGTATTTCCGCTAAAAACTGGACAATGAAAATTTTGACCGAAAACGACTTTCTGTATACCACATTTCATATACGTAAGAGAAAGTATAAAGTGAGTTCACAATTTATTAACACATTTTTAAGGTGAATATGCTTATTTATTATATAAGTTATTGATAGTAATAATTGATTGGTACATAAAAGTGTTGCTAAAATCTATTATAACTACTTCTATGTATTATAAATACTAATTTAATTAATATTTGTGTGTGGTGTGTGTTATATTCATATACTAACATAATATGCTTATTGTTATATATAAATAATTATTTATAGCTATTAAATTCAATTAAAAATATTTCATTAGGGAATAGCCGTATGATAGTTATGAAGATAAGAGTGAGAAAAGTTTACCCATGCAAATTTGGCTTCATATGAATATTCAATAGAATCCTTTCCAGTTATGTTAGTATTTATTTCTATGTATTGGTTATATCAATCAACAATTTTCACATTAGACAAGCTATGGTTGCTGAGTTGACTAGGAATAAATTACTCTTAAGTAATACAGTGGGCATTGGTGACCAGGCTCAACTTTAATAAACAGATAGTATGTAATTTTATTTGGTCAGTTTTGTGTTACCATGGATTCATTCTGTTGAAGTATTACATTTTACTGTTAATCTCTGAGGTCCAGTATTTCAGTTGCAGTTTAACCTTTAGATTAATTAAACGACACTTGATTGCTGTAGAAATGATTTTTACTACAATGGCTTTTATGGAAACGAAACGAGGTTTAATTAAGCTAAAGCTTCAGCTGTAACTGAAATACTGGCCTTTAGGACTAATCACAGAACATGGGACTAATGACATTTTCTTCTTTATGTCTTGCCGTTCAGCAAACGTTGGCTGTCATCATTACGATCTTGACTTTGTTTGTAGCCGCTCGTATCAGTTCATTTGTTGTCTTCTCAGCATATTATGTGAAGTAAAATTTTTTATTAATTTTTTTTATAGAAATGAATTGGATATTTTTTACACCAAAGTAAAATAAACCTTAGCTCCATTTAACTTGTATTGGTTTTTAAAATATTGGTTTAATATTAATATTAATATATTAGTTATTATATGTATGATTACTCTTTAACCTAGCATTACGCCAAGTGTCAATCATCATAACTGTTCATAACACAAATTAGGTACAAGGACAAATTGTTTAGACTGGTAACATTAACCGTGCAAAATCCCTGTCGCACTCTTAAAATAAAAAATAAGAAATTTAGCAAAAAAAATGCATTAATGGTCGAGAGGAAAATTTTGTAGGTATGTTCTACTCGCTGACGCTCGAGTGTAATTTACAGTTATATTTGCTGTTTCTTTGGCGCATAAATAACTAGTATCTTAGCGAATTTCAAGTTAATAACGTGGCAATGCATATGTCTCAAAGCTATATATACATTTCAAAACGTCTTAATGGTTTTAACTTGTAGGTTATACTATAGGTTATTATTTCAGTGTATGTTCGCCAGTTCGCCTTCATAACATGCATTTGTGTTGTATAATTTACATCTAATTTCCATCAAATAGCATTCTGTTTCTAAGTTCATTTAATGAAATTTGTATTTCACACCCACCAGCATAAGCTTCTAATGTTGTCTAATTTTCCTTGTTTCTATCCTTAAAACCAATAGATATTGTAGATAGCCGTGTTATACATTTTTATTAAATTGAATTTCTACTCTACTAAATCAATTGGACACGGTTATAAAGAAAAATTTTATTCGTCTAGTGAACAAAAACAAAATTGACAAAACATGATATGGTAAAATCTATATAATTCATGAAATAGTGTTACTAGTAAGCCAATTTCATAAAAATAATGCTTTTATCCATTTATTTTATTGTTTGAAAGTTACACAGCATTTGTACAACTTTATTGCGCTATTACTTCATTCAATGTAAATGTCTTCAATGGGATAAGCAGTCTCGATGAACTTTTGATAAAATCTTTGAAAGGCACGCCTAAAATTGATCAGAATTAAATTAATATTGTTATTAAGACATGATAATTTACCCAACACTTTCTGCTACTGGTCTTGTAGAATCAGCACCACGAAATACATGACAAGCAAATCTTTGAAGAGTAGGATGCTTAGTAATAAATCCAAGATAGCGATGATCCCGTGGATGAAAAGCACAAAATGATACGTTTTTGAGCGAATAAAAATAGTCTATACATGGTTCATTTTGCTAAAACATTTTTTTTTTATTAAATTGGAGATTAAATAACTATAACACATACGTTTCGTTTCCTTCGATCAACCATTCGAAGGCCTTGATCGGAAACTTCTAAGATGCACGGTTGTGGATCTGGTTCACCAGCAGAACCAACAACTCGACGTACTGCTTGGCACACGACTGACGTTCCTTTGTGAGCTAACGTTTCAACCGAACCTAAATATCCTAACAAATATCGTTCCCGTCTTCCATGTTCGCACGTGGAATCCCAGTCACTATAATCGCTATCTACAGCATAAGCTGAAGGAAATATCCCTATTCTAGCTGTTCGCAGATTCACACCTAAGTTTGGAAATAAAATTGATTTTATAAATAATTCAAAAATTTACAAACCTTCACTCCACAAATCATCTGCTTCTTTTTGTACATAAATAGGATCTCCAATTTCTACTTCAATTTCATCTTCATGTCTTGGTATAAATTTATGTAGTCCTCTATGTGTCGCTTCGAGCATTTCTACGTCAGGATAAGGAACTCCTCCTCTAATACTTGCAGGTGACATCCCCAAAACTGGAGACATGGATTTAAGACAATCGGTAGGCGAATGAGCAGTACTATGCCCACTGTCACCGTCGGTTAAAAGTCGATCCGAATCCGGAGAATCTGTTTCTCTTAAATATTCACATTTTAATAAAACGAGAGAACTTGGTCCACTGCTTATTCCGCCTAATTCATCCGCTAAGGATACCTCGCGTGAGAGTTGATGCGTGTGATACATTACCACTGCAGCTGAAAAGAATGCTACGTTAAATATATTTATAACGAAAAGAAATAAATTGTCATATATGTATGACAATAAAAAATAAAACAAACATATCATTTCAGAAAATTACTACATTCCTGATCATTTATACCAACTTGTTTTTAAATTTGTAACGCAGTTCACATTAGTTACAATCGTGCCTGTATATATTATATATGTTGGTAAGTACATCGTAATGTAAAGGTACGTTTTCTACTTGGAAGAGTCAGAGATTTGGCAGTTATTGCTATTGGTTGCTACGAGCATATTATATCTAAAAGACCCGAAATTTCACTTGGGGCATAATTGTGATCAAAATAAAAATCGAATCTTGGGCTGCTGCGCATATTGTCAAGTTGTATACGTCAACATCAGTAATCATAACCTCGAAATTGTCACAGTGTGATATTTGTGATAATTTAAAACTGTCGCATTTAAAATGCATTAATTATTTACTGAGATTACCATATTGCATTCATGTTGGCAAATTTGACATTTATTTTTATGTTGTGCGGTGTTAACCGACAGTATTAAAAATAACATGTACAATTTGTTAACTTATAAAAATTTTATGCCCATTGCATAATAAATTCCCTAGTCAGTGGCCCATGGGCACAGTACTCGTATATACCTAAAGAATTACTAATTTCACTCTATACAATTTGCCAGGGCCGGTACATTATACGTCCCTTTACAAATAAACTTTTCTATAGCCAAATCCTAAGGCCCCTACAGACACCCGTACAGCTCTTAAGATTTGTGCGCGCGTACATATACGCCAGTGTGTAGTCAATATCTGTCGGATATATATTTAGTCTCTCCCTGAATTTTGTACGTGCGTACATATCTTTGTGTGTGGAGGTAAAACATATTTACGTACGAGAGATATTTGCAGTGCTGCTTGTGTTCTTTCATTTAACCATGGATGATAGTAGACATTATTCCAAAGAATTTTTAATAGAGTTTATAGATCTGTATAAATCTCACCCTTATTTATGGAAAACTAAATCTAAAGACTACATGAGTAAAACAAAAAAAATGATGCCTATAAAAGTTTAGTAGAAAAGTGGAAAGAAGTAAAACAGGCGGTAACAAAGAAATGGCGAAAACCAAAATTAATAGCCTTCGTGTTGATTTTCGCAGAGAAAAAAATAGAGAGTCGAAAAGATCAGGCGTTGGAGTAGATGACATATATGTGCCACATTTATGGTACTACGACTTGTTACTTGTTTTAAAAGATCAA
Source organism: Phrixothrix hirtus (assembly GCA_024586415.1). NCBI lineage: Eukaryota > Metazoa > Arthropoda > Insecta > Coleoptera > Phengodidae > Phrixothrix > Phrixothrix hirtus. Next base: position 4,991 of record JAHWXV010324779.1, read on the forward strand.
GAAATACCCAGAGTGTCCGTATCAAACATACCAAACGATGACGACGGGAATGGACATTCAGATCATCAAAATTATGATAGAGGAGAGGTAAGTAAATATTCCACATGGATTGCTTTTTCAATAATATTTCGTGTAGTAAAATAAATAGATAGATGAATAGATAGATATGTAAATATGCTTTATTGTTAATATTACAACAATATTATTTTATAAATCCAGAACAATGTATCACTAAGAAAACACAAATATGTTGAAATATCTAAAATTAGACGAGTATAATAACATATTATAATGATTAGAAATATTGAAACACTACCAGTTACGCCATGTATCTAAGATTAATTGCAAATGATGTGTCACATATCAGAAATATTGATGTTATAAAAATACACCAGTAAAAATACAACCAGCAACATTTAAAAAAATTACATAAAAAAAGGAACTATTTACTGTATCATTTTTTCTTGCCAGGATAGAACACTTTCATGATTGAAATAATTCATAAACAATAATCTAACTTGTTTTGCATCATTGTTACTTCTTCGGTTATAACCGCACTGCAATCTTGTCATATCAGTAGATTGTAATCCTAAATCTATAGTGCCATCTTATACATTTTCGCTATACAACAAGCTATTTTCTGGTACATATACAGTTTCACAACTCCGTCTTAAGAAGTTGTGTAAAACACAGGACGCCATCACTACCTTTTCAATTTCTTTTAAACTTATTGACATAGTTGCTTGATTATTTTGAAACGAGCTGCTAATATGCCAAAAACATTTTCAGCTCTACACCTTGCCCGTGAAAGCCGATAATTAAATATGTTTTTGTCGTGGTTCAGTTCTTTATGACTCAATGGTTTCAAAAAGTCTGAGCGAAAAGAAAATGCTTCGTCCCCAATGAAGACGAATGGCATTATATTTTCACTGCCTTTAGGTCTTCCTCCGATGTAGGAAGCTGAAAAGGGAAAAATTATGTTAATTTTAATTGTGGGAACTTGAAGATGAGATAGACAACACCTCGGAGCGCAAGATTGATGAACTCAGTAGTTCATTACATAGTCCATTAGATTCCAGACTAAGTACTAGTCATGGGACCAAATTACCAACTCCAACCACTACTCACTCAAAAAAAAAACGCAGAGTAAAAAATGTCGAGCAAACAGATGAGATACTTGCTCTAGTTGGAGAAAGGCTACGAGTTAGTAATGATGACCAATTCAACAGTTTTAGAAATAAGGTTGCGGCGAAACTGAGAACACTTCCACGAGAAACCAGACTTTATACGGAAAAATTAATCAATGACTTATTTTTCGAAGCAGAAATGAGCCATGTTACCAGAACAACAAGAATTGTTTCTCTAGCTGATAATTCAGGCCAAAATAATCCACCAGTTAGCATAAACAGGAATATGGCAGTTGGTTCCCATTACCTCACCGACATAGCTTCTATTCATTACAGATTCTTTATCAACATTCACTTGATACCCATGTACACCAAACGCATCAAATGCATCCACCACAAACACATGAGTATTTCCAACAGTATTCTTAAACCAACTACTGGTTACAACCTCTTGGCCAGAGGTATTCTGAAGAATATAATTCGAGTCTAAACCACTCTGTCAATGAATCAAATGTAAACGAATTAAACATTGCCACTTTTGTAACAAACTTTCAACCCAACGAAAATTCATTTATGTATTTAACCTACAGAAAGCGTTGAATTTAATTTCGTTTACCTACTTACACAGTTAAAAGTATACTTTTCTGTTCATTTTAAATACGTGTTATGTTTAATTACTTTTTCAATACAATTACAAATTCGGCAAAATAGTATATGTTGTTCTTTATTATTCTTACCTTCATATACTTTTCCTTTAAAACTTATGTAGCAGTGCAAGTCTCCCGAAATATTTTACTTAGCGCTTGAGGTGAGATGATACTCGAAAACTTCAAATCTTCATAATTCCTCCCTGTGGCTAGATATCGAAGGGTAACTGATAATCTGTCATGCGGTGATATGGTAAGCCTCATGCGTGTGTCTTGTTTTTGAATTACCAAATTTAAAAGTGTTACATAACTATATTCATGCATACGAAGATAATTTTGCCAATCATCAGATTCTAATCGGAGTTCTTCCACTAGTTTTACATGTGAAAATTGATCACGCTGCAAAAGCCATTCCTTTACCCATTTCCTTCGTGGCTGACGTCTTTTAATTAATCGATTTTGTTTCTTCTTTATTCTGCAGACGCACGCCACTGCTAATAAATGTAATTCACTGTTACTGACTTCAGGCATGTTGAAATGAGCGAAATAACAAAAATAATCTTTGTGTGTGTAGGCAATTTTAATAAAACGCATAAATAGGCGCGTACAAATCTTAAAAAATGTACGTGTGTCTGTAGGAGCCTTAAAAGTATAAAGTCTAAAGACAAGAAATTTAAATAAGTTTTCGAAATATTCCACTTTAAAAACGTACAATGACAGGCATTTGTGGGGTTATGATACACAATTTTATCAATAATTTCGGTATTCTTTTCAGAAAAACAGCCAAAATTTATAATATTTGAGATAAAAATTGAAACAAATCACATATGTTTTTGATTAAAACTCAAATCTGCATCTAACCTAGTCTTGGTCTGGCACTTGCCCCCCGATCTATAGCTTTCACCCCGTTCTGGTGTTTTCGCTTTTTTCTTCTGTAACACGCCCGTTTCGGCAACAAAATAGTGTAAGCGTCACAACACAATTTAATTAACAAAAATTACATATAATAAATTTGTTCTTGGACTGATAGCTTCTAAATATAATATTTTGTTCGTTTTAAAAGCCTATCTACTTTTAACAAAAATAACAAACGCTAAAAAGATATAATAGGAAATGCGCAGCACGAAACACTCGTATGTTTAATAGAATGTCTATTTATTTGAAAAGTGTCTATTAATAGAGATTTCACTGTATATAAGAACTAAAATTAAATTTTAAAATCCTATTTAAATAATAATATTAATTAAATGTATGTATATCTTTCAGATATGGTAGCGGTGAATTTAAGAAAGCAATTTCTCGGAATTATAATTAATAATTTTATTTTTGAATCTATACAATTCAAATATAATTTTAAATTTAAAATAATGTTACCAACATAAATTCTGTCAAATTTTGCTGCTTTCATTTGATATAAAACTTTTGATAATAGTGAAAATAATTCATTTTAATCTGTACTTATTGTAATAGGAAAGCAGCCATCGTAAAATTATATAGTAATATAACCTCAAAATAGAAACTTTAAACGCTAATATTTTTGAAACTATTGCATAATTGGCAAATTTTATTTCAAAAAGCACTTCAATTTACATAAAATCAGTCATTTATAAATTTTAGAACTTCAAAATCGGAGGGTCGTATATTGTACCGGAGCCCAATATGCCCATGATAGTGTTTAATTCGCGCATAAATATTTTATAAGTTAATAATATGAACAAATTATACATGTCACAACTTTGAGGTTATTATTACTAATGTTGACGAATAGAACTTGAAAATATGTGCACATTTTTATTTTGTCCAGTTATATGCCTTAAGTGAAATTACTGATTCTTTAGATATATATTGTATTGCAGGTCACATAATAATTTCTCACATTTCATGCGACTTACATTTGAGATCTCCTGAAAGTTTTTAAGTCAGTAAGAATAAGTTTAAATTTTTCTTGGATATTGACAACTTCCTCAGGCGCCAGATTATCAACTGAAGATTTACCGTGCTAGATGTTTGTACACACAAAACATGCCATAATTGTTTCCAATTGAGATAAAATCCCTCTACGAGAGATATTTCATAACCACTGCACAGGTGGGCAACATGCGTAGTGAATGATTAATCGAAAGTGAATGTTACGTCAGTTGTAGTTCAGAATTTGAGGAATACGCGCGTGGTTTTGCTGCGTCAATAGCGTGTATTGTTGTTAAATTACGTAATTTAGAAGTGGAGTCTGTATCGGTCTCGGATACTGTGACTGTTGAGGATCAAAGATTGTACATTAAGATCGCAGCTTTACGTGACGAAACTCTGGCGGAAATTCACAAAACTTTAAGTAAAGTATGCGACGAGTTAAGAGTGGACCGTAGTACAGTTTCTCGTTGGGCTAGTCGTTTTTTTAAAGGTCGTGTAAGCATACACGATGATGAAAGACCAGGAAAGCCGAAAATATCAATAGACGAAAGAAGTGTGAAACTTGTGGCAGATGCTCACGAAAAAAATCGTTATGTGACATGTGAGGAACTTTCTGCAGCCACGGGAATTTCAACAAAGTTCGTATTCCAAATTTTGAAAAATGATTTAAATAAGAGAAAAATTTATACGCGATGGGTCCCTCACTGCTTGAGTATTGAACAGAAACAAGAACGCCTGGACATTGCGACATTGCTGAAATAAAGATGTGACGTTGAAGGTCAAGCTTTGCTGCATTGAATTATCGCTATTGATGAAACGTGGATTAGAGACTTTGAACCAGGGATGAAATCACATTCGAACGAGTGGAAAGGACGTTCTTCCCACGTCCAAAAAAATTTCGTCGAAGTCAATCAAAGGTGAAATAAATGATGATCTTTGCTTACGATAATCATGAAATCATCATGACAGACAAAGTTCCATGTGGAATAAGTGTCACAAAATTGTATTATTGTAAATTCATTCAAAAACTGAACAGAAAAATGCACAAAACCCGACCTCAGTTGCTCGAGGCTGGGTCATGCGTTCTCCATGATAACGCTCGTCCGCACGTCGCACTGTCGTAACTGAAAAGCTGCGTTAATACCATCGGGAAGTGCTAGCTCATCCTGCCTACAGTCCTGACATGGATCCAGACTTTGATTTATTGTCAAAGTTGAAACAACCCATCCGAGGATATCGTTTTTCATTTTTAGAAGATCTTTTCGCCGCAGTTACTCGAACCATTTGCCAGATGAACAAAGGTGGCGTATTAAACGGAATCGCAAAGCTTTCTACACGTTCGAACGCGGTAATCTAGAAGCAGGGACACTATGTTGAAGGATTGTAAACAGATATCAAAAAAATAAATATGTAAGTTAATAAAAAATAATGTGTTATTTATGAAATCATTTGATTTGAGACAACATGCAACTTTCTCTTATTTATTATAGTATATAAATAATCTCCGCAAATAATTAAAATATTATTTACTTTAATTTGGGAACGTTAATTGAAACGGTCTTCCATCCAAATTACTGGACATGAAAAACGCTACCGAACTCCCAGATAATTCGCTTCAAAGAATTTTCTCAGAGAAACCACAGTAAGTTTTAGAAAAATTCTTAGAACAGTTTTCAAGAAAATAGCAAAAAACTTACAATTTGCACGAATAAAGTGGCACTTCCGGTTATTCGATTTTAACTAAATTTTTAACATCGTATGTCAGAAGGGTACTAAACTTAGATATATAATTTCAGTTCTCTATGCTATTTAGTTTATGAGATATGTTGTTCACAATTAATATTTTAAGTACTTCCGGCTACTTGATTTTAAGAAACATATTAGAGAAACCGCTAAGTTCATATAAAAAAAATTTAGTAGCTAAGAAACAGACTAAGTTTTAAAAAATCAGAGCCGATTTCAAGAAATCGCGAAAAATTAAAAATTCGTAAAATATTTAACATGACAGATATAAAGTGGTACTTCTGTTTCATTGCTTTTAATCAAATTTGCGAAATTACATACGAGACCAGCTATGATCTCAACTTTAATTCCATAGTTAATTTATCCAGAGTTAACGGTAAAGATACTTCCTGTTACTCGATTTATGGAAAATGTTTTGTGAAACCTCCTAGATTATATGAAAGGGCATTAAATGATTAAAAAAGTAAGTAAAGGGGGAGGGTTAACCGAAATCGTTAGAACCGATTTCTAGGAAATCGCGAAAAACCAAAAAATGACAAGGGTAAATCAGCTCTTCCGGATATCAAATTTTAATCAAATTATTGCGATTACATGTTTGAATGGTTAAAAATAATCCAATCACCTCAATATCCCCGTAAATTCTATATTTCTCTTTAAAGTATGGAATGGTGGGATTGTATATTAATTTCTTCTCTGCATCAACATCCGATGGTTGTGAACTGCTTTTCTCAAACCTAATAGTAGGGTCAATTATTTAAGCGCAATTTTGCTTTCTATCTATCGTTAAAATATCAATTCTTCTATTACTGCTGTTAATACCTATACATGTTACTTCCTCATATACTTCATAATGGGTCTTTAAAGAATTAGCAATAATAGACCGAATTATATTGTGGCGTCGGTCACGTAATAACGAACCATATCGACAATATCCCAAGACATGTGACAA
>JAHWXV010324797.1:0-14719 GCA_024586415.1 Phrixothrix hirtus
CAAACTTGGCAATTATGTCGAAAAATAGAGTGAAGTATATACTTTCTGAAAATAAATTTACTTTTTTGAAATAACCTTTCGTTGTGTACTTATGTTCAAACGGACCTTACTTAAAAAGCACGCCTCGTATATAACAACTTTGCTTTGTAATTAAATTTTTAAGGTATATGCAATGACAATTTGTTATCTTTAATTTAACTGGCAACAATTTGTGAGGCTAGCATTGAAAACATACGAAATAATCAACATTTCAGGAAGTTCTCGCATATGAACATTTTATTGAAAGCAATAACTTGTTACTCTCACAATTTTTACATTCCAAAGTATATATAGAAAGCATTACAATATTCAATCAATTACCTTTATATCAAATAACAATTATTGTTTCACATCTAAAACTTTTAATACTGTATTAATTACGATAACCATTTTGTTGTCAAACAAATCTCTACGCCGTATAACCTGTAAACTACATATATACAACATATGTCCAAGGATTATTTCATTTACTTTAATATTTTCGAAATACCGACTAACTAGATTTATTACGAGTACAGAAGATCGTGGCGGTTTCGGCTCTCTAGTACCGTCAGCAAACAATTCCTTTTAGGATTTGTATAAACCGACTAGCGTTAATTCCGATTCCTTTAAGGGTAGGTTTAAATAGATACACTATTGAAGGACTACGCTTCGCTAATGCCTAGCCTACGCCCTCTTCCGACCTTTCAGGTTTATCATTATACGCCTAATTCAATTCAATGCAATATTCTTTACCTTGGTTAACAGATACTTAAAATTAACTGCATAAACATATGAGACTTTTAATAGATATAAATATTTAATAAGACATGTAGAGACTAAAATATAAACTACCATATAGTTTAGTAGAAACTGGAAATGAAGTTGAATAATTTTTAAAAATGAGAATTAGGTAATCATTAGAAAAATCGACTCGGCCGGGAACCGAACCCGGGCCTTCAAAACAGATCTCTGGTCCGCTATCTATCACCCACGTCGATTTTTCCTGTAAGGATGTAATATAAAAATATTTATAAAATGTTATAATCAGATAAACTTACTTCTTCCACCTTAAAAATATTCTTGTATTTGATACTAAAAGGAAAAATTCGGCTTTGACGTGAATGGGAGCTCCATGAAGTGATGGCAAGCGCATCAGAGAACTGAAGGCTCGCGTTGGATTTCTGGCCGAGCCGAATTTTGTTACTAATCATCTATTATTACCTATTAAACATATGTATCCTAAAATGCAACGAAGACTGGTAAAAGAACAACCATAAAAAATTCAAAATCGTTTTCATTATAAATATTACGAAACATGCAGATTCGTTACCGGCTTGAACCTACCTACCTGATAAAACCTAAATTAAAATAAAAACACTTATAAATAAAAGATAAATTTCGTTCAAATAGCAAAAGGTTTAATCCAAAAAATTTAAAGTTGGATTCGATAGGCATAATAAATCGTTATCAAAATATATATTTCAATAATTTTGTTATAGAAAACCAACTGATAGTTCATGAATTAACAAATCAAAAGAAATGAACTTGTGCAAGGGTAGAAATAACTTTGAAATCAAAAACACCATTAAAGCAAATAATTAAATTATGTAACCGTTTGATTCAATAACAAGCAGTAACAAGAATCCCTTAAAATAAAAAATTGAAATGTTAGTTCGAATTTTCAGTCAATAAGTTAGAGAAAACTAAAATAATTAAAAATATCAATAATAAATTTTACGTTTCCCTAATTATTTTGATTCGAAACCTCTGCATAAATCATTATTAAATTTTAAAAACTACGAAAAGGAAAGTTCTATTGCAAACAAACTTGCTTGCTCCTGTAGAATTTACAAAATATGCTTGAAGAAAATAAATCATATATATTGCTATATCTCACCAGCCTGATAGCTGTACTAGGGCAAAATAGCATAATTAGTCTGCCCTTTAATGATAGCTTTATAATTTCTAAATACTCAAACACATCACAATCTTGTTAAAATAGCACTGATTCTTGGTACGTTAGGCGAGTTCTGCAACAAAATATAGTATACTACCTTGTATACAATTCAAGGTAATATTCTCAATGCAAGATTTGCTTTTGATAGGAACTTGGTTACCAACTTTAGCAATTTATATTTCATGAATTGCGCTTACGAAATCATACGGTATGATAATTATTGAAATATTATTTTTATTAAACTTTGTGATGGATTTAGAATAATTAGAATAATTAATTCCTTGTTTGCATAATTTTACAACACTTAAACTCAATTAATAAATAATTTGACTGTATTTAAGTTTGGAATAAATCGTACATAATTCTCCTACATAAATCATATAAACAAATATCCTGTTTTCAATAAATTATAGTTAAAATCTCGGGAATGGTTAGTTTCCATAATAGTAGATATCGCACATTCAATAATGTTGATACACGATAATTTCTTTACTGGATGAATAAAACAAAATAATAATGACTACATAATAATCAAACTATTACTCAATATTTTTGACACCTGTTAAAATTAATAACGCTAAATCGTTAATGTAAGCACAGTCAACTAATGTACTATGAATTTTGTTACACAAAAATAAGATGCTCACAGCATAATTAGGTTTGTTATTCTTTGCCCATATTAATTAATAAATCAAGATAAACCAGGTAAATAACCAAAAAATACACAAATGTAAATTGTTGTTAAATAAAAATGTTAAAAAATCTATGGTACAACAACCACCACCTTATAAACTTACTTGTAGTTTGTTTACAATTAAATGGTATCTTCCTTTAGCTATGAAGCGGATTGAAGTAGAGTTGCAACCGCTACCAAAGGTGCTCCTAATTTAAATTGTTTAAAAACAATTGAGCGATTTATTGGTGTAACAGGTGAGTTATCGAAGTTTTCTAATATTTATTTAGTATTCATACACTTTCCATTTCCAGTATAAAAGCTATTAATTAAAACAATTGCCCTTCAACTAAAGGATTTCTGTTCATTGTTCCAATTAAGGTAAATTAAAGTTAGGTGAATCGTTCTACCTAATCTTCTATACACAGGATCCAGTTAACGAAAACACAATTATATGTTTCCAAGATCGTAACTACTATGGTTTATCTTCAGTTGATCTTGATTCATTACAGTTATAGTTTTTAAACCGGCACATCAATATTAATTCAAATAGCACAAAAAGTTAAAATAAGCAGTATCTTTACAAAGCTAATCCAATTATCGTATCCTTTTTGTATTCACTCAATATTATTTCAGGCAATTCCGCACTTTAATTTAATTTTTTTTTCACATTAAATCCTAATGGTTCGCTGTTTAACCATTGTTTAGATTTTTAGTTTTAATCTTAATAAATGTAAAATTCGTCAACAATCATCTTAATTAGTAATTATAACAATTACGTCACTTATCGTTTGCTAATTTATTTAACTTGGTTCTAGTAATGTGACTCCAAAAACACAATGGACAAACTATGCCAACTTTCCACGTCGAAATTCTAAATATCGCTTCCCTCTTTCCTATGCCCGGTGCCTTATATACGTTCCCATATTCACTCGAAGTAAAAACTGTTGGATAAAACTAACTTCTTTATTTAACCTTTAATTGTAAACTTTCATACCTTATGATTTGCCTAATTCATTTTCTACTTAATGAACATGCTACATAACTCAATTTAATCCTAATTTCTTTGTAATTGATTTTTAACATATTCTAAGCTATCACTTTAGATAAGAAATCCTCTTTTATGGGCCAACCGATACAAAGTTGCGATTGTTAAATTGAACTTAGTTCCCTTTAATTGTCATCCAAGATAAAATCTTCCTTTTCATGTTATCCCATCTCTCCCAAATTGTTTCTAGATTGAGGACAAACAATCTAATCTAGAAAATGCTTCCATTTAACATTAATCAACTTAGAAATTACATTATGTTAACCTTAGATATCAATACATTATAAAGTATTGTGATACAGTCTTTCTTAATTTTAGACTGAAATGCGCAATCACCTTAAATCACTAATAAAGATTCAATTTCAAGTTCCTTATGATCTATAAAATAAAATCCAAATATCGACATACTATCCAGTAAGCTTTTACCCTACTTACTCGTATCCTTTCGATACATGATTTATCGTTACCTCAGCTTACTACTGAAAGTTCTGCCAAATTTTAGAAAAAACCTTAATATATAAATCCTAATCACTTATATCGTCTGACTCAATTCCGATCTTATAACGATATCTGACTTGTCGTCTACCTTTCCGTATTATTTGTTTGTTATAAAAAAAATGTATATTTCTTACAATCTATATTTATGGATATCCCAAACTCCATACACCCTTCAATATTAATTTTGCCCCATTCTAAATATTGTAAACTTCCTACAGCTTCTAAGATCAGCATTGATCAGATAATGATCTTATTTGTTGTAATGTGTCTATGTTGTGTTGCCTAAGTTCGGCCTATATAAAATATAGGTAAAAAAGAAGTCGATATCGAAATTTCAATTGAAATACACGTTTTCGCGTTCCCTGGGCCCCAAACTCATAATTTTGAAAATTAATCTGTGTGTGGGAGTTTGTGTGTGTGTGCCTGCCTTTGAACACAATACCCTAAAAATTAATAGTCGTAGATAAACAAAATTTTGTATTTGAGTTTATATCCATTTGAGGACGCGGCTGCAATAATGTGACGAAAATCGGAAAACCGTAACTGTCACTTTCCTCTCATCATTGTTTTGGTTTTTCGCGATTTTCTCGAAATAGATTCTAACAATTTTTTAAACTTCTTATATTTCTTAACTATTTAATGCCTTTTCATACAATTTAGACAGTTTCTTAAAAAATTTTCCGTAAATCAAGTAACCGGAAGTACTTTTATCATTAACTCTGAATAAAATAACTATTAAACAAAAAGTCCTAGTAAATAAAAATTTAAATTTGAGCCATAACTACTGTTGTAGGCAAAACTAAGAATTTAGTCAACACTAAAAAACCGGAAGTTCCACTTTATTTGTGTCATTCTTAAATATTTTCCAAATTTTCGTTTTTCTCGATTTTCTTGAAGTCGGCTCTAACGATTTTTTTAAACTTACTATATTTCTTAGCCACTTAATTCCATTTTACTTGAACTAAACGGTTTCTCTAATAAATTTCATAATATTTAAAGTATTAATTGTGAACAACACATCTCAAGAACTAAACATTGTTTAAGCATCAAATATTACATTTAAATTTCGTATCTTCTGTACATGAGACGGCAAGAATTTAGTTAAAATCGAAGTGCCACTTTATTCTTGATATTCTAAGTTTTTTGCGACTTTCTCAAAAATAGCTATAATATTTTTTTTTTTAAACTATCTAGGGTTATTATCTCTTTGGTGCTATTTTACATGAACTTAGCGGTTTCGCTGAAGAAATGCGTTGAAACGAGTTATCAGAGAAATTCTCTGGAGTTAAGCACCATTTTGCGTGTCCAGGAATTTGGGTAGGTGTCCGTTACAATTATCATCCTCAAAATAAACGTAAATAATATTTTAATTATTTGTGGACATTACTTGCATATGTAAGAGAACGTCTTATGCTGTCTCGCGCCATATTTTGACTTTATATTGCGCTTCTGTAATTGGTAATGAAACTATTGATTATATTTAATTGAAATGTGTTTTCTATAATGAAGGTATTGCTATTTTAGATACATATAGTTACTTTTAAAAATTTTAGCAAAATTTAATTGTGGTAAACCACCGTTGTCCTTAATTTAAAGAATTTGAAATAAACATTGCTTCTTTAAAATGTAATAGTAATACAAAACGTTATCAGAATAACTTTCAAATATTTTGATGATTTCATATCTATGATAGCAAAATACGTAGTTACTACAATTTATAAAAATAAATACGGTCCTGTAGGAAAAGGCAATCCCATATACGAGCTCGCTGTGGTTGCACTGATTTGTATGTATTGTTATTTATCTTTGATGGAGAAAACGATACTTACTAATATTAGAAATTATTTATTTAAATTTTAATTTTTGACATATTCTACTTTCATTATTTTCTATCTCAAGTCCAACTTGTGTCTTTTTATTATTATTTATCTAGTTAATTTGTTGCATATTCTGGTAAGATATTCATTTTTGCTTATCAAGTAACTCGTTTTGTGTTACTTCATCTACGTATAATGTTAGCTATTGCGTAGTCGTCATTTATAAGACAAGCTTTCCAATTATCTACAACATTGTCTTTTTGCCTATGTAATTACGATATTTAGGACTTGTTATCTGTCATAATGTTTTTATTTCATCGTTAATTAAACTTTAATAGAATTGCATTCCTTAGACTACGTTTTCTCTCTATGTCGATAACCCATTATTAAATATTGCTGACATTCGTCAAATAATTATTTCTGCTCTAAATTGGGATTGTATTCTAAATTAAGTGTAAATTTTATTAAATTATTTTTAGTTTTATGTAACTAATTTAACTTTTGTCGTTTACTTATTCATTTTAGGTACTATTGAAAATTATATCTGCTAACTATTCAGTTATTTATTGTTTTTATCCTATGCTACCGTGTTCAACAATTTTCTGATTTAATCCCAGCTTACTTCACTAGATTAGATTATTTAATTTTGAGTAATTTAAACTTTCTACGGTTATTCGTGATCGACTCTTTAGTACACTCTAATTTTAGTTTAAAATTTCTGCCCAACCTTCTACCTTGCCAGAATAGATCGTTGATCAATCTCTAGAATAATTACTTTTTGTTTATGTCTTACAGCTCAAGTAAATTCAAACTCACTGACTGTAATCATCTCCAAGCTTGTTTCATTTTCCAACTGTAGAGGGTTGCCGAAATTGCTCCGATAACAACCGGATCAGCAATTTTTTGTATCTAACAGATGGTAACAATTGAATTTGATAGCTGATATTTGATATTAATTCATTTCTTACATTTAGAAACTCAACTTTAAGATCTTATTTTTACTGAATTTTCTGTATATATCTTTTGATATTATTATATCGTTATTTGTTTTATTTCTTTGATGTATTTATGTGTACAAGAATATATTTTTCTTTTAACTGGACTAGCAATAATTTAAGCGTTTATTTCATCGATAATAACAAACATCTTAAAGCGCTCGCAGCAAGATACTTGTAAGTCAAGTTCTTTTTTCCTTTGACAACACACCCTGTCCTACTGGAGGGGCATTAACCCTACCCAACGCTTCCTTTAACATCTATTCTACAAACCATAAGTATTGTATATTCTGTAACAAATTTCAACAAATTTACTAACAAATGATGTTATTAAACATGACTGAACCATCTCTTCTATTCAAACGGCAACTACAATGTAGGATTTGAATAACCGTTAAAGGAATTTTACTAAATTCTGTAACTGTTTTTATCTATTTGCGTGCCGAAATTGGCACATTATGAAACCCATTTGAATTTATGATGGCCTTCCTTTTAACACGAACCATATTATTTTAAAAGGTTGGTAACATTAACAATTAAACTTAGTAAAGATCAAAATTAACTAAAGAAATGGCAAAACTTTTATATTCATACGTCAAAACTTAGTTCTATCAACAATCACAAAATTCTCTAAATCAATTTCATGTTAACAAAATATGTCTTTTCCTAAATTTTAAGCAAATAGATAAAACAGTATAAAAAACTCGTTTCATAAAAGGTTTTAGCATAATCGTTATTTAGAAAACGAGCATCGTCGAGGTTCATTTTCTGAGCTTGAACTCGCGTGATAAAAATATGTCTCATGAATCTTGTTTTTTAATATACTATTTAAGTAACTAAAAGTTGAATATATTAATCAAAGCACGATTAAGTACAAAATATAAATTAAACCAAGGAGAAATCGTATATAATTTTTTAACACCTTGTTTCTTATATTGTTGAAAGTAGTAACGTAAGCTTCGGATGTTACATAATCTTTTTCATTAGTGGTGCGCCACTTTATTTTTGTATACATGTACATAGTGAATTTATGCAGCAAAATTGCTTATAATGTACCAATGGAACAATTTCCAGTCCATTACAGAAGTCTATTATAAGCAAGTGAACTATAATAAAACATTTTAAAAAACAATTATGGAATTCGTTAGTTCTAGACGAGTTTCCAGTACAATGGATTCCAGTTGCTTAAAAATGCGTTTATAAGTTCTTGCAATTATCTTGTTGGTGTTCCATTTTTCCTAAGCAATATTATAGTTTTTTGAAGTAAGTATGTTATATTACTACTGTTATGTTTTAATTTTATTGGTGAACCAAAATCTGTATAACATTGCCCTTGATAAAAAACTGTTGATTAAATAAATACTAGCTGTAGTATTGAATTTTGATATTCATTTAAACCATTTTAATAATATAAGTATATGCAACAACAAATTCATATTGTTTCAATTTTAAATAAACTCGGTGATATTGTCACGCTACTCTGATACTTTGTACCGCTTAGAGAGATTGACCTAAAGTATTTACAGTCTAGTTTGACTAGCTCGGTAGTTTTAGCTCATAGGGCATGAAACATCTCAAAGGGTTCAATATTTAATTTATAATCCTCTGTCTTGAGTTACGAAGGTAGTGTTATAAGGTTTTTTATCAGTCTAATTATGTATAGTTACGATTCACTGATATGATTTATATGTTATTTGAAATATTGTATTCAGTAGTAAGATTTAAATTACATCTTTCATAAAAGTATGATTCTTTTTATACATGCATTTTAAATATTAAGTTCATTATTTATACTGTATAGTTCTTATATTCTATACTATGTACAATTCTATGATTCTAAATTCTCAAGTTTACCATGCATTCCATGCTTTATAATAAATCTATGCTACATGATGTTATTGTAAAGTTCAGGTTATATTTGTTTGCATGCATAAATTGTGTGTGTTAATGTGTACTTGTGAATCAACAATTTAGGTAAGGGGATAAATGGCAAGGAATTCTTTGTTATACCTTTTGTACATTACGAAGTATTAATCCAAATAGAAGTCATCTAAGATGTTTTCTACTTCGTATCATTGCAGAGCCATTTACATAACAACGAAAACATCATTTTGCTGTATATATAATCTTCTTGGAGGCCTCTAGGAGAATGGACAATGCAGGGGAAAACGTCCTGGGTATTCTCTAAATATGTTTTACGATTGTAGTATTCTCTATTATAACTATCTAAAAACGTCCATATAGCATTAGCAGAGAACTGGTGGTTTCCTTGACCGTAAAAAAGCGGAGAACGTCCTGGGATATTACGTTCATGAATACCTATGGCGAGGAGATAATTTTAATGGAGTATATAATTGGCAGGATATGGTTTAGGTAAGAGAGTCGAGGAGACTCTGATTGTTCTATGTTTGTTGCGGTTTTTATAGTCCTTTCGTTATCATAATTGTTGATAAACTATAATTTCTAAGAACTAAATTGTAATGTAGTGAAAGTTTACAATGACATCTATTTTAATTTAGTAAACGCATTATAGTTTTCTATCTATCTAAAATACCTTAACTATTAAATTTTGTTATTCCCCAATAGATGGCTATACGAATTTAACTTAAATAATTTACAATTCATTAGGTTTCTATTTTCTAGTTCCGTTCAATTGTACCTTTACCACCAGATGGCCATACCTGTTCAGTTTTTGAATTTATTTAGATTTGTTGACCTGTGATGGAAGTACAATGAACTTACATTTTCAATCATATGTTATTATGATCTATTTTCAATCGAATTCTTTATTGATTCTAAAATATTTAATTAAACTTGCATTTTTGTTTTATTTTAAGGGATTCTTTTATGGGTTATGCATTTCAATACATATAATAATTTATAATTTAAACTTCATTACTTGAATTTAGTATTTAATCATGTTTTAGCATTCTTGTTGCAATATTAATCGTCTGTATCAGTAATTTTGATACAGAAAATATAAATATTGATCTGAGGATTAATCAAGATAGGGAAAACGTAACAATATGGAGCTATCAACGTGCGAAGTTTTGATCAGGATTGGAAGAAATATTGGGCTACTAATAGGTAATAATTTATCAAGTTTTCTAAGAAGACTAATAAAGGATTTATCAAATCTTTTGATGTATTGGTCCGCCACCGTCATTTATACCCTCACTGACTCATTGTGGTATGGATTCCAGCAAATGGTATATATCTTAAAGGTGATGGATTGGTTTGTGCTCAAAATTATAGATGTAAAATTGTTTGGATTAGTGTTTATTCAGAAAATATAACATGTTTCGGTGTCTTGTTTGATCCCATCATCAGATATAAATTAAAATTTTTAAAAAGTCATGAATTAATTCAATCAGGATATGTAAAGAATTGTGACATGTTGAAATAATAATTATATAAATTTAAATAAATTTAGTAAGTTTTTGAAATTTTAATAGTAACTTTTATAATTGACACTGTTTAAAATTTGAATAAATGAAAGTAATTTAAAACATATAAATTTATTTAATTATTATTTCAAAATGTCACAATTCTTTACATATCCTGATTTGAATTAATTCATGACTTTTTAAAAATTTTAATTTATATCTGATGATGGGATCAAACAAGACCCCGAAACATGTTATATTTTATGAATAAACACTAATTCAAACAACTTTACATCTATAATTTTATTGAGAATAAAAGGCTTCGAGCAGAAACCAACCCATCACCTTTATTCATCATTCTCAATTTAGAGCATGGAGGCATATGAATTTACTATTTTGGTATATATCTTCTTGAGATATTGTATCTCAAGTAACTTACAATCTGGGTCGAAGAGCTTCCAGCGTAGCTCCTCCCCCATCATGCCATACATGTTGGATAGGCAAGAAGTCAGGAGATATAGGTGACCATAGCATAAGGTTAACATAAGCTTCTTGTAAAAAGTTTAAAAGGAAGCAAATATTGTTCAGTTAGAAAAGAGCGTTTTCCGGCCGCTGCCAGAAGAGAAGGACGTAGAGCCCTATCACTTTGTCAATATATCACTCTATTAATACTAAAGGAGACCTACTTCCATGAGCACAATAGAAGAGCGTATCATAACCCTCGCAATTTGACGCATACGTGTTTCAATAAAGAATTAAGGATTGCGCTTTTCTCCACATATCTCTTAGATCCGTAACAGAATTCAGGTTTATTACTGAATAAAACTCTGTACCGCTCAAGGTACCAAGCCGACCTTAGTCTACACCACTTCAAATGTTGTTGCCGATGCTGAGGAGTTGAGGGTAATACAAATGTCACCGATACGACATCAAGTCAAAAAACCAAACACATTTTTAAATATTTAAGCGTTACAAACCAATCTCTAGTACCAAACCATTTTTCAGCAAATGATTTTCTACTAAAGAATCGGTCTTTTAGTCGCATTGCCCGAAATAGGTGGTCCTGCATCCTATTTATCCGTCTTTGACTCTTATTTTCTCTTTCCGCGTTAAATATGGCTCTCTCTACGCCTTGCTTGATTGCACCGCATATCAATGGTATAGTTTCGTGCTCTCAAAGCACGTGAAATGGAAGAACGGCATTCAAATCGATGTTAATTAATAATCAAAGTGGACGAGAAATTGTAAGAAAAACTGTAAGAAAGTTCAAAAAAACTATAACAAGTGTCAATATGACATTGCTGTATTACGACTTGATCCCAAAATGCAGTCAGTTAATGCTTATTAATGCCTTGGTTAAAAAATTCGCACCCCTTATAGCTGTTACAATATCCATGACACTGAGAATATTTAAGTATCATAGAAGCGTGTTTTACATTCCGTTATCCATCTTTGTAAGAATTTGTATCTTCGGCATCTGTGGACTCCAAGCGCCTCCAAGCAACTACCATGATGGAACAGGCTTCTATCAAAGACGTAATTCAACCTAGCGCCAATTTCGATTTTTGTTTAATATTCTTCGACCTGAGCAACAGTTTGCCCATCTTTCCTTGCCACGCGTCACTTATTAAAATAGGAATGTTCAAGAATCGCAATTTTATCATGTTAATAGATCGAGGTTTATCATGTAGTGTGATTTAAAAAGTTTATTATCAGTTACGATTTGATCTTTGTTTGAATAAAGCATAGAAAACTGCAGCATGATCGTTAAGGTTGATTCATAAATTGTATATTGTATATAAAATGATTTTAAATAAACACGCAGGTCTTCACAAATAAGTTAGCTCTATTAGATCGATTTACATATTTAATGTAATATAGTACACGAGGTGTTCTTAGATATTCTATGTGTGTTTATAGTTGTATTAGCTTTTATTAATTTTAATAATATTATAAAACCACTTATTTGTAGGTAAGAGAAAGTTAAAAAATACATTTACCGAGGGATTCCTAAATCGTTTTTAGTTCCCTAGGCTCTGCGGTAATTCTATCAAGGTTTTCGTAATTGAGAATTATAACAAGGGGTACTAATTAGATAGTAATGCCTTTTTGATTAGCTTTATTTCCGAATTGTTGAATTTTTTGGCTTGTAAGTACCATTCTTGCTATTAGAATTAAATCCCGTCTTGACCTACTAGCTATCGACAACTTGGAGACGCTATTAATATTTTAATTAGGTCGTAACTCCGTTTTACTTTGTTGCAATTATTTGAAATCGACCGATAACTTGAAATAATATGAATAACCATTGAAATTGAAATTGTACCATCCGTAGTGAAGTTTGCAAATATTTACTAAACACTATAAATTAATTAAAATTGAAGAAATAGTTATCTTCCAGATATTCAGTTTATAGCTGCTATGCGATAATTTGAAGAAAAAATAACGGACTAGCAATTTTATAAACATAAGAGATGCAGATATTACACCAAAAAACTGTATTAAAAATACAGTTTAATTTATAATTTCAATGAATATATTCAGCGGCAATTGTTTGTGGCAAGCGACTTTTAGGAATGACACCTTTCAAACTCTATTTATCTTTATAAAAGGGTTAAATATATATTTTGGGTTTAAAGTTATTTCCTATAAAATCAGTGTTATACAAAGTTGGGCTAAAGCTATTAAGAGGTTACTAACAAAGTAAGTACATTAGAAGCATTCTAAAGCGTTGAAAGCTAATGTAAGCCACGTGTGCAAATTAAAAGGGAAGCGCTAAATTCCAAGTTATAAAGTAAACATGCACATGAATATTCAAAATTACTATTATTTGTAAATATTAACAGTAGAAATTAAAATATACGATTTCTAAATAAATAATGATGCTCCAAGAGAGAAAATAAATTTGTTAAGATAGCAAAGAAATTTATAAAAGTTCTCTGCGCCTTTCGCGTTCTAAATAACTGAAAATTGCAAATTCTAAATTCTTATTAAAAATATTTCCATAATAAGTACCTCATGCTGATAGGTTCGTTTGGCACTTATCGATCTAAATATTCTGATAATCTTAAAAGAAATAAATAATATTGGAGTTGGAAACTAGAAATTCAAATTATTAAAAATTCAATTTATCTTTAATGGCAACCTTCTCTGCTAACAATTTTTCGTGTTCTTCCATTACGTTTGCTAATCCAAGATTCGTCTGATAGTTTAAATCTGCTTATTTTAAATTTGGCTAATAATGGCATGCCATTTCTACGTAATAACATTCAACGATATTTCTAATACCTACGATTTAAAAAGTTGTAAATCATCATTTTTATGCATTTTCTGAATTTTTCTTATATAAATTTTTAAACATTCTATCGTGCTTTTTTAAAAACATACAAAATTGATCTAAAGGTATCATGAGTGAATTCATACCCACGGATCAATAGATGTTAGCGGTTTAAAATTTTTTAGTACGGTTCTCCTGGTTTTTAGCCTAGTTAACGTAAATTCTGCAAAAACGACGGTAATAATTAGCGCTTTTTAATGCTATCGCCTTAATACAAAGACTTTTTGTTAGTTTTAGAGATAAATTCCGTAATTATATTCTCTAAACATTCTTCATATAATTAGAGATTTCATCTTTTAATAATGCTTATTAATGTGCTAATAGAAATTACAATTAATTTAAAATCTAACGACCTTCAGAAATTATATCCCACTTCTTTGGTTCTCATTTTTAAGATTGAGTTTTAGTAATCAAACTAATGTAATGATTTATAATCTTAAATTAACAAAGAGAATTTAATAATAAATATGTTAGCAACAAATTTAGTATATAGATTATTTCCAAGGGTGTGCCAAATGAATAACTTAAATATATATGTACATATATTGCTATGATCAATTTGAACAATTAATTAAATACCCACCAAAATTTCATAATTACTAGAAAAATCATACAAGATAAAAAAATGCAATTTTAAATTAAAGGAGGTTTATTCAATGGCAAATAAATTATAATTAAGCTCAGATGAATGCAAGTCATGAATTGAGATAAGTCTTCCTGAAATTACGAAATCAATTAAATTAAAACTAAATTTTGCAAGATTAATACAAAATAAGAAAATTTCAGGTTAAAAAAGAAAATTTTATTAAATATACGCTAACTACGCAAGTCAGTGAATTTTGTAACAATTGTTTGTGTATAAAAATTAATTTAGATAAACGTAAATAAAAAATGAAACAAAAGAATGCGAGTCACGCGATTTTGTATGAGCGTCACGAGAACAAAACAAGCAGAGTACCGTTGCTATGGACAACGAATAAACAGAGG
>JAHWXV010324854.1:0-13891 GCA_024586415.1 Phrixothrix hirtus
ATTAGTTAATTGTTAACAAATTATTAATGCTTTCAGTCTAAATGTAAACGGAAATGTAAAACGTGTAATATTACTTTGTAATGGAACATGTTGAATAAATGTATTCTTAAAAAAAAACACACACACACACACACACACACACACACACACACACACACACACGGATGTATTAAATGTTTTGAATTTAAGGGACTATATTAAAAAAATATTAAGCACAATTTTTTTTTACGTTTCTTCTACTCTGAACTTTATCGCATATTATAAATATATTTTATTGTTCCTTGTTCCTATTTCAAATGCATATGAGAAAACACCTTTTAGTTCATTAAAGAAAATAAAAAATTATTTACAATCAACAATAGCAAAAATCCATTTAGAATATGAGCATTATTAAACATTGAGAATTAAATTATGATTAAGCTGGATTTTGATGAAATTAACCATGTTTGCTAAAACAAAATCCTACTGCAAATACATCTAAGAGTATAATATTTTATATATTAAATCACAATTTGCGATTATATATTTAAAAATCTGATGTGAGACAACACGTGACTTTTTTGTAAGCATTTTAAATTTAATTTAAACTTACTGATATTCATTACTTTCCCATACATATACACTAAAGCTTTATAATTCAATTTTAATGTAAGAACATCAATAATTTATCAATTTAAATAAAAAGTGAATAGATAAGTAATTAATGTACACAAATCATTAAAATATTAATTTATGTATTTTGGGAATAGGTAATTACAGATCACCCATACAAATTACTGATCATGTAAAATACTGTCTAACTCCAAAAATTTTCTCCAATAATTCACTTCGATATATTTTTTCAGAGAAAATCGTAGAATTCATGTAAAAGGGCATCAAATACATAAGAATCAAAATAAGTTTTAAAAAATATTTTAGAACCATTTTCAGGAAAATTGTAAACAACTGAAAAATTCAGGAATATCTAAAAATGATAGAAACAAAGCGGTGCTTCCGGTTCTTCGATTTTAACCAAATTCTTGATTTTACATACAAGGAAAATATAACCTAAAATATAAATTTTCATGTAGCTTTTAGTTTTGTAGTTATTTTAAGAGTTAACGATAAAGGGACTTCTAGTTACACAATTTAGGAAAAGATTTTGAGAAATCATTTAGATTATGAAAGGGCATTAAATAGTAAGAAATATAGGAAGTTTTAAAAAAATCACATGAACTGATTTTGAGAAAATCACGAAAAACCAAAAAATGACAAGAGTAAAATGGCACCTTTGGCAATCAGATTTTAATCAAACTGTTGTGGTTACATGTCTGGATGACTACAAATTTAAATATAATATTTTCTTTATTTATAACTTTTTGTTTTTTCGATATACTGTTCATGCAAACACACAGAGACATACACACATAAATATGATTTTCACTCACGGGACCCAAAAACGTGTATTTCCATTATAATTTTGACATCAAAAATTTTGGACAAAAACAATACTCTCCTTTACCTATATTTCATTTAGGGTAAGAAAAAGTAAGTTTTTATGGTCTGTTTTGATAATTTTCACAAAGAATTTAATTACAATATTTTTTCTACTTTCTTTTCCATATTTTTCTGATTATTGTTATTTCTGCAAACATTAAAATTAAAAATGATCAAACTATAATGTTTTCATTTCAATCGCTTTTATATACCTGTAACTATAATTTTCATATTGAAAAATGTCAATTTTGGTTCACACTTTAGCATCTCTCAATTATTAATACAGCCCTGTAGAGGGTGGATTAACAATCAGTTTTTATTATACTAACAAATAACAAAATATTTCAAACATTTCAAGATGCACAAAATAAACTGTTTCTGTTTTAATAGGTTTTACTGTTATCATTATAATTTAAATTATATTCTTATATCCAAAATAACATAATTACTTATTTACATTGTCATTAAAAATATATTAAAACAATTTTGTAGATTATGGTATCCATCTAGGTTAGACATTTAACACAATTCATACAATAGTGTTTATATTATTTTAAATTAAAATACAAAAGAACTTCTAAAAATTTAGTAAAAAATTATTTGTATGGTCTTTTTGTGTAACACAATTTATTATTATGAACACAAACGGTATATCTCAAATATTTTAAAGTGGAAATTCAATCGTGTCTTTTTATTATATGATTTTAAAAGTAGATGGTAAGTAATTCTTCTAAATGTAACAGATCATAAAGTAATATAACAAAGTTGAAAAAACATCTTATCACAGAATTCAACAATCAAAACAGTAGTGACTCTGTTTTAATATATCACATTATACATATACGTACAGGCCAAGTTTTCTTAAAAATGTAAAATTATTATTAATATTATTCAAAGTAAATATTGTTATTATTTTGAGAAGATATTAAATTAAACTCAAAAATTATAAATTCATTAATGTTTAATATATTTGCAGACAAGATGGCTGTAACTGCACATTTGATGTTCACATATACGACAAGACAACTACAGCCTCTTATGAATAATGCTCCATAATTATTAGGATGGCTGCAGCAACAACATATCTATATTGCAATTGGTATTATATGCAGTATTGTGTCCCAATATAAATCATATTACAAGATTTGTCCTTAGAAAAGTGGTAATTACTTAATATTTGTGTATCATCGAAAATGTAAGCATTTACCCTTACTTAGAAATAAATCCTTCAAGTTTATGATACCATTTAAATATAATTATACTTGCTTTCCAAAATAGTTACTTGAAACTAGTAAAAATTTGTGTTATTTATCACTAAATACATCAAATTGTATATTACAGGTAATTCATTAGAAAACATATATACAAATAAATTCACCTAGTTTTATATATATATTTCCATGATCAAGTGAAAATAAAAGATTGTTCTACTGCCTAGATAAAACAGCACAATCTTTTGGGGAACATTATTGTTTAGAATAATGAGTTTATTAGTTTGTGTGGAAGTAATAAATGTGTTTTTAAGAACCTCTTCTACTCACTATACCATGTCCGCGAACATGTTAATTTGGTATTAAATTATGAATCAAATAAATCTTAAAAACCAAGAAAGATATTCAAGGATACAAAAAGACAATGAAGTAGAAGGGTACCTATTTTAAAATAAAGATGTCAAAATTTATTGATAAATAAGACCGACATGTAAAATTGTTATGTAAACTATAATAACAGCACAAATCAAAGAATATTTTAAACAAGCATTAACTAAAAAAGACAATTTAAAAATCAGACTAAAATTATGAAAAATCAAAAACAGGCTAAATATCGGATTATAAAATAAAAATCAATGCAATTAATAAATATTATGAAACAAAGAATGTAACTGTAAAGACAAAACACATCAACAAATGAATATTTTTCATAAATATCATTGAAATATTACAATCAATGCATTAAGGATATTTTTGATAAATTCATGTTTTTATTTAATTTCATAATATAAAAAAATGAACAATAGATTAATGACTTGGTATAAATAACTCACCATAAGACAATTTTCTTGTTATAAGAGTAGCTTTTGAGAAGTACCACAAAGTATGCCAGGTCACAAATTTTAGGTGATAAATTCTTACAATTATCAGTTCCTGGCATCTTAAATGCAGTTCTTCAACTATTAATGCCAATATATGCTAACCAGTACAGTTTGCATTATTGTTTTAAATCATTACTAACATGCACAATAGTTATTTAAAATGAAATGAGTTTAGATGCAATACAAAAATAGAGCATATAAATAACACCAAATTTATAATTTTTGTATGTAGTCTCCTACATTTTTCTTGTTTAAGTAGTTTCCATTGTCTAATCATTTCCGTCTAGATTTTAAACACACCAGCTACCTCAAGTTTAGAGTAAAAATATACCAGGAACATAACATTTTTATAAGTTCCATAAAATATAATAAGACCCTTGTACTACATTTGGAAACTAACATCAAATTATAGATTGACATTTATAGCAAGTTCCAGATCAACATCATACATCAAAAGTTATTGCAATTCAAAGTATGTAATACACTACAATTTTTATACGTAAACCTTAATGTTATAGATTATTATATTATTATACATAAAATAGTAAATTTTCAGTTGTTTTTTAATAGTCTAATGGTATATATTTATTACAAAATATTCGAGGCCACATGGAATGTTTATTTAAGCATTAAAATGTCACTTCTGCATTGATCATTGTTCCTTGTTATAAAAAGCATACAGTGGCTTGATAAAATATTTATATACAATTTTTAATTTGAAGGCTTTCATTGGTTATGGATGTCATATTTATTTTAAACAAATGCGCAATTAATATTTTACACTTTCCTTGACTAATTTTTGTATTAGTATGGAGAGCATCAAAAATAAGCAAAACTTTTAATTTAAATATGAATTGACACATGCTTTGTTTTTGAAATATAAAATGTCGAAGTTTCAATGATCTTATGGAAATTTAAGAAAACAACTTGCTGTTAACATCATCGTCACTGCTGATGTGATTAATTTTTGAAAATTTGTTTTCGAATAGTGATTTAAATTAGTTTTTTCCCCATAAAAATAATGCATCTTACAAGAGAAATAAAAGAGCATTTTTTAGAATAAAACACTACAGTTTATGAAATATAGGAATAAATATGACAGATATTAATATTTCATTGGTATTTGTTCTGTGCTGTTGGGTAGAATAATTATTTACAAAATTTCTTAACCGCCTATTTGTTTATTCTAGTTAAAGTACGGAGAGATTATTAATGACATAACAGTGCAAAAAAGAATGGATTAAATTAATTCAAGATGAATGAATACTAGTACCTTTAAATATATGTCTCGTTTATAGTAACATTTACATAATGAATAATAGTATCTATAAAACAAAAAATCTGGCGTGAGACAACACACGACTTTCTCTTACGTACATAGATATACAAATATGCAAATGTTCACAAATGATTAAAATATTATTTACGTTTATTTTAGGAACGATAATTCTAACAGTCACCCATCCAAGTTACTAGACATGCAAAACCCTGCTTAACTCTAGAGATTTCCTCTGATAATTTGCTTCATCACATTATTTGAGCAAAACCGCTAAGTTCACGTAAAAGCATATCAAAGACATAAGAACCGTAGCAAGTTTTAAAAAAATTGTTAAAGCTGTTTTCGAGAAAATCACAAAAAACTTAAAAATCTCAAGAATAAAGAAGCACTTCTAATCATTAGATTTTAACTAAATTCTTGGCATCTCATGCACAGAAGATAAAAAACTTAAATATGATTTTTCATTTTCATATGATGATTTGTTTTTGAGATATGTTGTTCATAACTAATGCTCCAAGTACTTCCGGTTACTCAGTTTTCAAAAATTTATTAGAGAAACTCCTTGATTAATATAAAACTAAATTAGATACCTAAGAAATATATTAAGTTTTAAAAAAATCATTACAGCCGATTTGAAGAAAATTGTGAAAACAGAGAATTCAGAAAATATCTAAAAATGACAAAAATAAAATGGAACTTGCGGTAATTAGATTTTAGTCAAATTCTTGATTTTGTATACAAAGGCAGTTATGACTGCAAATATAAATTTTGATTCAACTAAGACTTTTAGTTTCATAGTTATTTTATTTAGAATTAACGGTGAAGATACCTGCGGTTACTCAATTTACGGAAATCTTTCTGAGAAATAACCTAAACTATATAAAAGGTCATTCAATGGCTAAGAAATGCAATAAGTTTAAAAAAAATTGTTAGAGCCAATTTCGAGAAAATCGTGAAAAACGAATAATTCGGAATATACTTAAAAATAACAAAGTTGTACTTCTGGTTATTGGATTTTAACCAAATTCTTAATTTAGTATACAAATATAAATTTTCATTTATCTAGGACTTTCAGTTACATAATTATTTTATTCACAGTTAATGATAAGAGTACCTCCAGTTACTCATTTTATGGTCATTTTTCTGAAAAACCATCTTAATTATATGAAAGGGCATTGAATGTTTAAGAAATACAATAAATTTTAAAAAAATTGGTAGAACCGATTTTGAGAAAATCACGAAAAGCCAAAAAATGTCAAAAGTAAAGTGGCACATCCGGTTATTGGATTTTAGTGAAATTGTTGCAGTCACGTGCGAGGATGGATACAAATTCAAATATAAAATTTCGTTTATCTGCAACTTTTCGTTTTTGAGATATTTTGTTCACACACCCAGACACCAATTTTTAAAAACATGATTTTCGGACTCAGGGGACCTGAAAATGTGTATTTCCACTAAAATTTTGACATTGAAAATTTTGGACGAAAACAAACTTTTTCTATACTATATATTTCATACAGGTAAGAGAAAGTAAAAGTAAATTAAATTTATTAGTATGTTTGAAGTTAGTTTAACAAAAATCTATGTTCTTAAAAACTCTTTTCCAATTAAACATTTTCTGCCCAATAGTGTGAAAAACAATTTAGAATGTCTAATATAAGCTGTTCACTGTTTTTTATTAAAACATGAAAATTTAATAATTTTGGATGGTTCTCATAGCGTTATAAATGTTAGCTAAACACTGATAAAATTGTATTTTATTTATTGGGGCATTTTTTTAGCAGTAATTAATTTATAAAATGGGTCATTTGTAAAACAACACTAAAACAGTATAATTTACAACATATTATTTGATACAACAGAAATAAGATTTATAATTTTGTAACTTTTATATTTAATAGAGAATTAAATTTGCTGTCAAGCAGTTTTTATTTGATTTATTTTCTTTACTAGTTTATTTCCATTCGCTTTCAAAGTCAGGGGTCAAAATTAAAAAGTCTAATAGTAGGTATGGTTCAGAAAATTGATAAATTTAGACATAACATTGTATCTATGACATTTCTCTGCAAAAGTGTAACTATCTCTTTTAGATTTGCACTTTTCATTCTCAATAACCTCAATAAATTTTCTTCAATGGAATTAAATCTGATTTAGTTTTTTCTATATAAGGAGCTCACCTAGCAAGTTTATCCTTAAATAAATTGTACAAACAGAAACTGAGCAATTTTCCAACTTTAAACACATGTGTATAACAATTCAACAGAATCCCATGTTTAGAATATTCAT
Source organism: Phrixothrix hirtus (assembly GCA_024586415.1). Taxonomy (NCBI): domain Eukaryota; kingdom Metazoa; phylum Arthropoda; class Insecta; order Coleoptera; family Phengodidae; genus Phrixothrix; species Phrixothrix hirtus. The sequence continues at coordinate 7,134 of JAHWXV010324854.1, forward strand.
CACTTTCCTTAAACTTCAGGAACCATTTTAAATAATTCAAAAATCAAAATTATATATTACATTAAATCATGTGAATGTTATGGTAAATCTTGAAATCTGTCCATTTTAGTTTTATTGATAGTGACAAATAATACTGAGCAACAATGTATAATCATTTTGCATCTCTTAAGGTACATATTATGTATTTGGATGTAATGAAATTGCAAGTGAAATCATTTTTTCTGTAGCACCCTCAGATTTCATGAGAATCGTAAATTAAATATTACATGTGAAATTGCTGAATATGTAGTTAAAACCTGAAGATAACTTTGGGAATGAGAGCTTTAAATATACTAAATGTAAATTAATATTAATTCATGACTATTAGGATTCTTTTTAATATAGTTTGTGGAAATTTTAGTAATTTATTCGAATAATATTAATATTTACTAATATTATTATTACTGTGTTAAGTTAAAAATATATGTTCTATACAGTTGATTGTTGCCACAATATTACAATCTCCTATTTTCTATTTATTACTTTTCCTAAAAACTTCAAAGACAATGTCCGAGACTTAATTGTATTAAAATAGCATATTTCAGTGTCATAATATGTACTAAAATGGTCTTTCAGTTGTACTTGTTCCAGTGTATTTTTATATTAATTAGTAAGATCAGTTTACAGCACCTTCAAGATACAGAATGTCATTCCACCTTGGATATAGATTAAATTTGACAAATGTGTCTATTGTGCCAGTAAATAACCAATAGAGAAACAACTTTGCAACAAAAAGTACATTTAGTACATTCATTATTACTCACATGGAATGTATTTCTGAATCAGTTGTATGGTAATTACTATGGTGTTTGAATGTGCTAAAGAATAATACTGTTGTGTATTTTCATCTTGAATCTTATTATAGTGGTGTATAGTGTTTGGCTAAGTACAATTAGTAGGTATAGTAATTTGAAAATATCTGGTCAGTATGTGAATTCTCCTGAAAATTTTTGTTATATATGCAAGGAATACACAATATAATCTATCACACAGACTATGACACTTCTAATAAAAATGACTGATCATATTTATTTTGATTGTCAAGTGATTTAGATAAGAAATGGACCCCTCATTCATGTTTTGTAAAATGTGCTACGTGTCTTAAAGCAGGCGTGATTAAATTTCAATGCCATTTTCCATTCCTAGTTTGGAGGAAACCTACCAATCATGTATGTGATTATTATTCTTTTATAATCAAAATTAAATGCCTAAAGGGAAAAGCCAGAAAAAAAATTATACATCCTAATATTGTCAGCAATTTGGCAATTTACAGATTTACCTGTTTCCATTATCCTCAAAACATGGACATTAAAAGAAGTAGAAAGTGTTCTTCTGGATCCGACTTCAAAGTCATCCTAAAATATGGCCCACTTTTTAACCCAGGCAGACTTAAATGATCTGATATATGATCCAGAACTCTCAAAAGCAAAAACAGAATTGTTAGGATCCAGATTGAAACAATGGAACTTATCAAATAGAGATACAAAAGCATCTGTTTATCATTTGTGTAAAAAGGAATTGTTACCCTATCTTGGCATGGATGGTTTGCTTTCTTGTTGCAATAATATTGTCAGGTTAATGCAATCAATCAATATTGCATATGTTCCAGAAGAATAGAGACTATTCATAGATACTTTGAAACTAAGTTTAAAGACCATGCTACTGTTTAATTGACAACCTTCAATACTGATTAACCATGGCAGTAAATATGAAGAGAATATACAATAATACTGAATTGCTCATGGACAAGATTCACTATAATAAATATACATGGAAAATATGTGCAGATTTTAAAGTAATAGGGATACTTATGGGTTTGCAAAGTGGATATATAAAACATTGTTGCTTTCTTTATGAAAGGGACAGTCATGCACTTTGCAAGCACTGTGATACTAAGAATTAGTCCTCTTGTATGAAAGTTGTACTTGAAGACAAAAATGTTATATATAACCTATTGGTTGAGTGCTTTGATATTATTTTCCCTCTGCTTCATACAAAGTTAGGATTTTTTAAGAACATAGTGAAAGCATTTTCTAAGATGAAAATGGGTTCTGTTATTTAATTAATAAATTTCTCCGAATTACTGAAAGTAAAATTAAGGATGGTATATTTGTTGGACCTCAGATAAGGGAACTAATGCAAGATAATTAATTTGACACAGCATTAATTGAAGTAGAATTATGATCTTGTTTGGCTTTGAAAAGTGTTTACATGAACTTTTTTGGATCAAAAATCAGAAAATTATAAAGAATGTGTAGAAACCCCAGAAATTATGGATGTAATATGTCACTTCTTGCATTTACACATAGATGTTTCTGCTCCAAAATTTGGACATGTTAATGATAAACATGATGAATACTTTCACCAATACATTTCTGAAATTGAGAAACATTACCAGAGGTATTATCCTATCATGTTGGCAGATTGTTGATGGAAATTTATGTGAGACTAGTGAGAAGCACAACTGGCTTTAAACAAGACTTGAAAAATCATCAATGAATAATATTCTTAATGCTTTTAATGTTTGTTTTAAAGTATTTCTTATGATATGCATCCTTAATGGTATTTAAAACGATAGCGTTCCCGTTATATTGCTAAAATAGCGTTTTGAATCCTTTCAGGGGAGTATGAAAGGTGATTGTAGTGTAAATTTGAAGGTTTTATTCTATATTCAACAATAGTCTTTCCTATTTAATTTGATGCAAGTTTTATTACTTTAAGGGAGGAACCTGGTCTAGACGGAAGAAAATTACATGATTTTTAGGAATTATTTTCTGTGAAACAACAAGTTCTATTGGGCTATGTCGTGTATATCATAAATAGATTAATTTGTACATTAAGAAAAATATATATTTAATGCATTTATTATATAGCATTATTCCTAGCGCCTCAGCAAGGAGTGCACTAACTGCAGTAGCTGTAGTATCCTTTGTATCCATCTGATATCAAAAAACAAATGTTTTTCATTAAATATAGTGTTGTAGTTCAAAATACGCTGTTGGGTGTCTTAAAAATTGAACATAAACTTTATTAATAAACAAAAGATTTTAATTAGATTTGCTAATGTAAATGTAATAACAGAAAGCTTGAAATTAGTACAAAGTTATTTAACGCCTTAAATGGTGAAATTAAAAAGAGTGAGGATTTAAATTTGTTCTCTAAGCCTAATTATAAGCCATGGAGGTATTGAAAATACGAGTCTTCAGACACATTTGCATATAAAAAATAACTAGGTTCTATGGATGATATAATAACGTATAAGTGAGAAATGCAAATTAAAGACATACAGAAATGAGTGTACTAAGGAGCTAAGATTAATGACAATTTTAAAATTAAAATAGGAGGCAAGGTGTTTTATAAAAGGAGGTAACTATTGAAAAGGGAAGTAAAATAAATAAATTAATAAATTTGAAAGAAAAGATTTGTATTCCTATAAAATCAAATAGAAAATAAATAAGAATGATATTAAATCATATTTAAAGAGGGTAAGCTAAGGAAGTCCATTCTGGGCAGTAATCACCCACAGATTTAAAGTCAGACATAAGATAAAAGAAAAGTATAAAATCATAGAAGAATCTGTCTCTGCTACAGGGTGAAGCTTATGCATAAAACATTATAGGAAATTTGGAATTAGAAAGTACTATAAAAGGGCTTTTATATAATTTATTGCCATTTCTAGGTTGAAGAAAGTTGTGCAGGAAAAAGTAAAAGTACCCCGGAGAAATATTGAAGGGAAGGATGGATCATTAGGAGACATAGATCAAGTGGAAATCATGGGAGTGAAATTAAAATCATTAACAATAAGTACTAGTATTGAAGCTGGACAGCTCTATATTAAAACTGTTAAAAGATATGTGATATAATTCTGCTATAACTGATTGTTTTGTTTGAGTAAATATAAATGATGCAGGATAATTTTGATCTAAAGGGTAATAATAAGTGGTATTGCTACGTGACAAATGTTTCAGTTAAAGAAAGTTAACCTGACCAATTTATATTAAAAGATTTAATATTAATAATTCAAACTGTTCTGTTACAAGCACTTCTGTTGTCTTTGTGTTCACTAACTATAATTCTGTAATAAAATTGAAATCTTATAGAATAAAAATTTTATTTACATACAGATCATAAACCTTTAAGGCAACGTAAGTCATTGAATATAAAATATCTCCATTGCTGAATAATAATATTAAATTTTAAGTTTATTCTATAATAATAGGTAGCTATTTTAAAGTGATATCTTCAGAGAGCCATCCCAGATTAAAAAGGGATCTACCTTAATGGTGAATCCCTAAAAAGTAGAAAGTACTTCAGGCTTGAATAAATCAGGTATATAAATTATAATCCACAACCTACTGCTACTTACTGTACAATTAATTTGTTTATTAATTAAACCAGCTGTATTTGAAATTAAGAATAATTGTAATACAACAATATATTTTAGTAACTGCATATTTCAAAAGAGGAGCATGTTAATAATTGATAAACTTTCAGTGCAGCCGAATTTCTGTATAAACCAATTTGAACTTTGGGGTGAGCATGGACTTTTCAATCTTACTATAAATATATACATTTTCTGTCAAATTGCCCATAATATACAATTAGAAGCCTGAGTAGATAAATAAACAGTTTTATTAGTTTCAAGGAACTATTCTCAAAAGCAGGTATAATTGTACCAAACTGTAAAACATCTGCTTATTTAAGATATCATAAACTTGAAAGATCTTGTTTTAAGGGCAAATATTTATGTTTCTGATCACATACAAATATTCAGTAACTATCACATTTCTAAGGACAGTTTGTGTAATATTATGGTTTATATTGTAACATAATACTGCATAGAATATGAATTTCCATATACATATGTTGTGGCTGCAGCCATCTTGATAATTATGAAGCATTCCTCATAAGTATTGTCCTATATGTGAATGTTAAATATGCAATTACAGTCATTTTATCCTCGAAAATGGTTAAAATATGAAATTTAGGACTAAGGGTTTGAGGCATAATTTTAAATATACCTGTATTTTATTAAATATTTCCAAAAATTCAATTTTTGAGCCATGTAAACCAGGTTCCCCCCTTAAGTCATGTATAACTGAATTATATAAATGTTTCTTGCATACTCATCTTAAAACTTTATGCTCTGTTAATAAAAATCTGTAAAATCTAAGATCAGATTTGAATTCAGTGCATCAGAAACTATAAGAAATCATATATTGTATTCAAAGAAACTTATAGAGTTAAATTTTGTTGTCCAGTGTAATTTACAAATGATAACTGACTATTTTTGTACACATATTCTAATTACAATTTGTGCACTTTAATATTCTAAATATAAATTACAAATTAGATATAAATTTTTAGAAAATTAGGGTACTTAACATTATATTCTATTTGTAAATTTTGACAAATTTAATTTGTGTAAAGGCATTAACCTGTGCGTAATAATTGTTATATAAAGTTGATAATAATTAATTTCAATTAATCCCTTGATTAGGAAGAATGCTTCTGATAAATTGGAAGTATTGTTAAGAAAAACATAAAAGTATGAATTTCTACTAGTTATGAAAACTTTTCTTCTCAATGTATAAGATTAATTAATTCGTTTAAAAAAATACTAAAATTAAATATTAATAATAGAAATTTTTAGCTTCCAATATGACAGGCTTTCATTTTATAATAACAAATATTACAAGGTTATGGCCTTCCTTTCTTTTGCAGCATAATAAGTTTTCTTAAATCCCATCATCACTTATTGTACGATACAAATAAAAGAAAAGAATATGAATTAAGCATTGTTTGTACTTACACCTTCTGTGACATTATTTGTTTAGGATTGGAAATTTGATGTATAGGTGAACACAATAAAACTTGGTACAACAAAACTTGACCTAGTATTTACCCACAGATATTAAAAGTAGATAACATATGTGCATAAATATAAATCTTATATTTAAAGTTAACTGCTCCCTAAAACTAGTAATTGACAACATAAAAATGGTATTTAACAAATACGAAGCATGGATGTAATACAGCTTTCAACCACCTTGTTATTTCGGAGTTAAAGAATTCATTGAATTAAAATTAAATCTGGATTTAAATTCTGTTTTTCATCAATTGCACTTTGCTATTCTTTACTGTCCACTGTACATCAAGAAGGCAGATTGGTGTTAAGAAACTGGTACCTCCTCCTATATTTGACAAAATATAATATTGATAGTGAAATAAAATCTGCAGAAAATCCAGTAATGTTAAATTTTCAAATTTTATAAGTTATTTTGAATATGTAAATTGTCAATAATGATGGCTAGCTAGCTCAAATTCTATGCCAAATTTGAAGATTCTTAAGTCTTACCAGAAATTTAAACTTCTTATATTTCAAAAACAACGTATTTATGTGACCTTTCTCTTATTTTTGGACATTGTATTAGTGAGAGAATTTTGAGATACACAGTGTTTTGAGGTTTAATTAAAGAATAAAAAATTCAAACTTCAACAATTATGGTGGTACAAGCTGTATTTTAAAAATCTTAAAATGTTTACTACTTTTCATATTGTCATTAGTATCATTAGATTTTTAATATATTCATTGCAAGTCAAATGTATAATTCAAAAAAATATAAATAAATCATGAACAGCAAACAATTTTATTAATTTAATTCTAATATATATATATATATATATATATATATATATATATATATATATATATATAC
>JAHWXV010324883.1:0-10605 GCA_024586415.1 Phrixothrix hirtus
TATATATATATATATATATATATATATATATATATATATATATATATATATATATATATATATATATAACAAACCATCCGTTGAATGCATTCGAAAACTTCTGACGTTTATAAAACATATAATACATTCTCGCTTATTGACATTAAATTTTTAATTATTTAATTATATAGAAATTTGCCTTTTAGATTTATCCCTTAAAATTGGCATTTTACTTCACATTTTGATAATTCATGACATTTTCATAATAACAATAATTACAACTTCAAATAAGGAATAGCTCTACTGCGTATTTGTTTATCGTTTAAAGTGTACAATCTACGCATATTTGCATTTAGGTTCAATCTACACGGGCATAGCGTCAATGCTGTCTCATATTAACGATTAGCATTAAAAAATACCTTATTTTCGCTATTAAAATCTTTAGATAAGCGGGAACTAACAGAACCTATGAATTTCAAGCACCCATTCGGCTGAGTTGGAATAGGGATCGTTGATATATGAAATATATGTATAGGTGACAATAATCACTCTTGAATTCAAGATTACCTACTGTCAGTAATCGGTACAAATCAAGGATTGACACGCACTACTCTTATTCAGTCACAAAATAACTTGATCGTGAAGAATTTATCACGTGCAGAAAAAAATCCAATTTAACTCTGACTGAAACCAAGGCTTGGAATCAGTCGGACACTTACAATTCAGTTTACATGCGTTCCTTTATCATAAATATAACTGACTTTCACACATAATTTATTATCTGCCTTCTGAAAGTAAGTCAAAATAGATATACGGGGTGTGCCAAATAAAATTACAGAGTGTGTCGAAATAAATATATATATATTAAAAATGGAGGATTGAATCTAAATGGCACAATTTGGCGGCCATATTAGAATTCTAGTGGAAAATCTAGCGACTCTTTGAATTTTTTTCGGTGAAAATATTTAAATCTAGGGAAAAGTAGTCATTTTTGTCAGCCATATGTGATTTTCAGGGATTTTTGATGATGCTTTATAAATATGCGAACAGAACATTGTGTATATTCATGCGATTTATGACAACCCCATATATTAGTGTTTAAATGGGATAATTGCGTATATTATGTTGTTTACAAACAACCCATGGCCTGAGAGAAATGTCGCTCTTATCTCATGGAAAACATGCTACTCTGAACGTGTTTCTTTATTTACATATAATTCATGCCCTAAGGGATCGAAATAGTAAAACATAATTGCTCCTGATTTAGAATGTATAAACTTTTCAGAATCAAAGTAAACAACTACTTTTCACTCTTGCTTGGAAGTTCCAATAACTTTCAGATTAGAATGTATAAAATTGACTTTCACTTCTCATTTACAGTCTTCAGTTGAACAACGTCGCACGTCGTTTTTCACACAGTGTACTTGAAATATTTTGAAAATAGTTTTTTGTAAGTATACATTTATTTATCAGTTAAATTTCAGATTTAAACAATTTTCAATATCTTCATTTACACATCCAGTACACTTTTGTAGAAATGTAGTTAAAAATATTTTTTATTTATAAGAACATATAATTTGAAGTAGCAAGCTATATCAAGATGACAACTTCCATTTCAAAAGGAGAAAGGAATGTGACGCCAAATCAGGTGAGCCAACAATCATTGTTGTAAATATATGATGGATAGCAATTGAAAAAATCTATGAATAGTAATAATTTAATCTAAATTTGCAGAGATGGTACAACCTTATTATAAAATCATAGATGAACACCTACATAACTTTGAGAATGACGCTGTAACTTCATATGACGTTATATGGGACACTTAATATCGTTCATGACGAGCCGCATGGCGCCATGAAACATAAGCGAGTCGACCCTCGGGAATGGAAAATACATGCTCAGTAGATTAAAACTGCTTTGGTACGTGAAAAAAGATATTTGCTTGAGGGAATGTTATTGACATCAAACGCTAGTGGATCCAAGTACCTTTATATGGGAATTGATCTATTTAATAATTTTACATCGAGTATACGAATTTTAAAAAAGTATATTGACAAAGGCATTCATTTCTCAATAGAAACATTTAAAATGTTCATTGCCCACGAAATGCACGTGTTATATACGCTACAAGTCACGGATAAGGTTCGTAATAGCAGAATATTTCATTTACAAGTATCAAATTCATGGAAATGGTTATTTTAAATTTGTGCCTAAAACTTCAGAACGGGGTAATTTCGAACTATGTTTTAACACTCTAGGGAATTCATTAAAATGGACGATTTTCTGCTCAAGAAGATGAGCATGATATAAAAATACAGGTACAATTTGAGAAATTTAGATATAGGGTCGTTGATGTGATTACAGATTGTCATGATTATTCAATAAATGTCATGGATTTTATTTCGAGTCTTTTATGTGACGTTATGATAGCGGAAACTGAATAAATTGAAAAACTTTGTTATTGATGAAATTCATAACCAGTTTCATAATGACAATAGATATTTACATAGGTAAAAAATTGTTATATAGGTACATAATAAATTGTAAACATAAAAAAATTTAATTTATTAAAATATTACTTTTTAATATGTGTTCGTGATTTCAATCCACGTAAATACCTATTTGCAATCATTTCATGTCCGATTCAGTGTTAAATTTCCCGGTGAATGTTAGCTCTTGCGGAATCATGAAAATTATAATTGAGGTGCAAGGATTTAAAGCATACAAAACTGAATTTTGTACCTAAGGAGCTAGCTGTTTATAATGCTATTACAATATCGCATTACATCCAGTATCCATGTTGGAATCTAAATTCAGAAAACAGATGAGGTGGCTAATAATCACCACTGCATTGATTGGTCTGAAGGATTTACACCAGTATCAGCCTTCCCAAAAATTCTTCAGTGTTTAGTGTGAGATGGAGATATTATTTACGTTGAACGACGTGATACAGCGAACTATATACGGAAAGTCATCCTTCAACTGATTATTGAACTTGACAAACGACCAGTATTCGTTGCAGCTAAGCCAGCACACATGAATCACTGTTTTATGGAAAGTTTGTTATTTGTATGACAAATATGTAGTTCCTTAATCTTCCGTACATTATTAATGATATAAATAGAGGCAATAAATAAAAAATAACTCATAGCGCCTTCGCCCCGTATATTGATGTTTAAACGGAATCACGCTGTATATTGCATGTTGTTTACAAATAACTCATAACCTTAAAAAAATGCTTGTAACATAAATATCCTATATAGTTATTTCACTTAATCTGTTAAAAATATTTATATTTCAGATCATTAGTGTTGCCGCGATAGACGACAGGATCGCCGTAACAGACAATCATGTCGCTTGCTACAACCTATATATTTATGTTGACACGTACTGTATATTTATTTTTGCCGCATACTGTACATTTATTTCATTTAAGCTATTAAACATACACATTTCATTTAAGTTGTTAAAATTATACAAAAGTCGTTTAGTAACTTCTTATTTTCCTTTTCAGTTGTATTAATTGTTACATGTAGGATTTCTTTAGGATGTCCACCAATAGTATAGAATAAGAAGGAATGTAAATAAAATTGCGTCACAAATAATAGTTACTTCTATTTTATTTCTTATTTTTTGTTATTAAATGATGTATATATGTATGTAGTTTAGGTCTTATTCATAATTAATAAAAAAATTTTTAAAGCAGTTTTACCGAAACTGTAGGTAAGAATGGAGGAAATCTATAAATGATATGTAACTCAATCTTAGAAAATTTAACCCTTAATTATTATACTTACATCAAAAATTTTGTATGTAAAATAAGAAATAATTTTTAATTTTAATTAATATGATTTGGAGATATTAATTAGTCTTGCTCATAACAAATTGATTTTTATTAAATTTGAATGGTGATTTTTTTCCATTTAGTAAATCCAACATATAAGTTGGTAAAATATAAAGCAAAACGTATCAGGTGTAAGAAATAAAAGTGGTTTATTTTAGTTATTTATATACTGAAACGTTTTACCCTAAAATATTTGTTGAGAAAATTTTGTTTATCAACGATTTTTAGTTTTCGACATATAGTGTTCACACGCAGACACGCACGTCAATACACGCGCACGCACGCGCACGCACGCGCACGCATGCGAACGTACGCGCACGCATGCACAAGCACGCGCACGCACGCACGCGCATGCACGTACGCGCACGTGCACGAACACGCACACACGGGCGCGCACGCGCACGCACGCATACGCACGCATACGCACGCACACGCACGCACATGCACGCACACGTACGCACACGCATGCACACGTACACGTACACGCACGCACACACGCACATACACAGACTAATTTTAAGAATCATGGCTTTCGCTCTCAGAGAGCCGAAAACGTGTATTACCAATGAATTTTCGACATTGAAAATTGTGGACGAAAGCAATACTTTCTTTTTACCTATATCGCGTTCAGAGTTAAAGAAATGAATAGCACAGCTAATCTTCAATGCCTAATTTTAATATACGATCTAGATGCATTACATTGCATCTCTTTAAGAAAAGTTTTCTTTTTGAAAATCATGTAGATATAAAAGAGGAATATTACTGGAAGGTCAAAGATTTATAGTATTAGTTGCAGTTTTACATATAAATCTATAAAAATTATTTCAGAAATTAAAACATATATTTATTCAATGCGTTTTGGAACTTGCAAGTGTACTACCGGCGCATTTTAAAACGCATGCTCCATTTTAAAGTCTGGAGATAAATAGTAGCTTTTCTGAGAGTTTATTCTATTCATAAATGATAATTCCTTCAAGAGCCATACCCTTACGGTAGGCATATCCAATAAAGGTTTGCAGTATGCAGAAGAATACCATAAAATTTTACAGAGATGCATTCTTGTATTCCATTATCATAATACAAGAAGCAGGTAAAGATATGTATGCGTATGGTTCCGATGACAATTCCATATACTCAAATTGTAATGATAATTTCATAATAGCAGTGTCAAGTTACTATTATGTATCCAATTTACATGGCAATGCGACGAGTAAAACGGAAGAAGAAGGAAAGATTTAATAGCCGCAACTACGTTTTACGTATAATGAAGGCATGAGCGAGACGGAAACTTTAGGTAGATTATACTTGGTTGAGGTTAATCGTTTTCGGTTAAAAATTAGATTGCAGATTTTATTTTCGCATGAAGATAATTTAGAAATTGTCATTGCATTCCGATTTTGTCTGTTGTAAAACCAGAAACTTGGAACCGTATACAAAAACTAAATATTTACTGAAGATGAGAATCAATCAACTGATACCCCTCTGCTTAAATCTACTGTAAAAATAAGTTGGAAGACGCTTGAGATTACAACGTCGCTTACATAAACAATATGTGGAACTTCAAGGGTTGCGGACTATAATTGCCACTCTTGAAATATTAAAATAAATAATCATTCTAAGTAAACAAAGGATTCAGTAATAATCCGTAAGCACTATGTTAAAACATAGGTAAACAATAAAACAAATATAACAACATAGCTCAATCAATATTTTTAGCCTAATTATTATGTAAGTGGACCAGAAGACTCGACAATATAATAACAATACTAGTACAAAGCATGACTGAAAGCATAGCTCCTAGAAAGAGCAAGATGGTTAGTTTTCAAAATACCAACTTGTTTACAAAATAACGTTGTTTCGTTGTATGTTTAAAATATTAGCGTCTTAGAGTAAATGTCTTAAGATTCTCATATATTCAAAACAATTGTTTGCTTTATTATCAGCACCGTTTGCAACAAAAGTTCTTAACCATTTGGATGATAGAAGATTGCCATGGATAAAAGTAAAGTGTGGTAAAATCGATTAATCCAACTTAGGATATCTTCAAGGCATTTACAGAAATTGCTAGTTAAATCCTAAAGTTATGGTCGTTAACAACCAAACTAAGTGAATCAATGCACCCCGAAATCTGCACTAAAAGCCGTCCTTTGACGCATGAGACGTTTTAGTAATCTAAGCTATTAAATTAATTACTCGGTAGGCAAACGTAACATTATTTACGTGCATGCAATGTTTTGGTATTTCCAAGAGTCGCTTAAAGACTATCTAAGCACCACGAGTCCTTTTAAGGAGGAGGAACGGTAACTTTAACCGCTCACATATTCTATCAAACATGTTTACTTAAACATATGTTATATTAGTGTAACTCTACTAAACCACGCACGTGAACGCATATTTGTCCTTGTACTACGAAATCTTTCTTAGTTAGCTTATGATAAATATGGATCCAACTAAAAGACCCTATTGGAGAATTTTTCATTCTGGTATTATTAATTTCGTTGAATAAAAGTTGTAAAACGGTGTTCCTTGTACACGATGTGTACTTTATAATTAAGTACAATATCAATTAATAAAATCGTAATAAATTTTGTATAAAATATTAAAATGTGAAACAATAAGAATTGTTAATATAACTTGAAAAGGTCTAAAATAAACTACTCAAGTGTTTGCATAACTACCAATATTTGTAAAAATAAGCTGGAAATGTCCATAAAATTTTACACTAACATTACACCTTGCCAAAACGAGAGCACACACAATTTTAGAGAAATCGTATTACATGTCTTCGAAGTTCCATGAACGATTTCTTACTAAATGCCAAATTCGAAGATTAGTTAGAGCATGAAAGAACGTAAAGGGTTACTATTGCAATAAATATTATATAATCCACTTTCTAATTGAAAGTTTTAGAATTCATCAAAAACTTCGTACTCAAAGTTGAAACGTAAGCAAAGATATTAAAAAGTATTTATTAGCTTTATCTTGTTCGTGTAGCTACATTGATTAATTATTAAAAGGAAATGAACTCGCTCTACATCACCAGCATAACCATTTAAAATAGATACAGTTTTGGAGTACTTGAAACTGAAGTTTTCTGGTTATTTACTTAATTAAAAATACTTTAATGTTATATTAATTAAAATTTTATAATACTCTAAAAAAGTGGTTTATAATTTAAGATGGATAACACAAGTGACGGTAAACACCGATGACAAAACCGTGTAGAATTGGTGTACATAAACGAATAACACGAACAGGAATAAAACTTTATCTTTACTAGGAATCGCAACAATGATTGTCCTTAGATATAATATAGAGGCAATTACAAAAGATAACGTATTTGGTACCTTATAAGGTTTGAAAATGAGGCATGTTATTACTGAGGCCAAATTAGCTCGCATTTGCATGCAGATGTATGATTCGTATACCGCGCTTGTTGGATAATTTAATTAAAGCGAAGATCGGCGCTTTAAGTGTCGCCGCTCTAACAAGATCCTCGACATACTCTGTAATTTAGATAACGAAGTACAGAAGATATTCAAGGAACATCATGTTACTCTTAAAGTAGAACCTTAATCGGAATCCTTCCACATTTTACCTAACTTAATGCATAAAAGATGATTTAGTTAAATAAATTTTATTAAAGTACACCATATAGAAGCAATTACGTTTATTAAATTGAACTGATAAAGTAATCACCTGAAACCATGTGAATCTGCTTCGCTTACCTCTCTTGTAAATGCTCCAAAAATTAATCTCAAAGGTACCATTTACTTAAACGAAGTGTAAAAATTTATTCATTATTTATTTATTAAAAATATAAAACAGTACCCTCAATCTATTTACAAGTACATTGACATTACAATGTAAGCATTGATACAGATATATTTAATATAATTAAGCCATATTAAGCCATTAATAGAATTGATTTGTTGTAATATAATTATTAAATTTGTAAACAACTATTTTTCATAAAAGAATTGTTCAGATTTATAAAATTCCAATTCAGTTTCCAATGCAGAGTAATTAAATTTAAATTTGTATTTATAGAAGCAGGACAATAGATTAATTTACAGAATTTTTCAACTCTCTGTAACAATGCCTTAATATAAAGAAATATGTGAAAAAGCTCAACAATCAGAAAGCTACTAATGCTTAAAGTAGAAATTGCATCGATAGTCAATAATGAAAATGTTTGAGCTCGTAAGCCAATAAAAGGAGTCTCGCAATTCTGTAGAATTAACCTTCAGCTACAATCATAGGTCAATTTTGAACAATTACAGGAATATATTCTTAAACATAAAGTCGTCTTGTTTCACCCTAAAATAGTATATTACGATACAAGATCGAAGTGCTTTATAACAGCTCGAGAAAAAGTTAGAAAAACGAGACCAGAAAGGTAGAGTTTTGCTAATTTTCGAGACTTGTTGTACTAAGGCATTTAACGATCGTGTGTCGTACACTATTTTTTGCGCTAACGACAACTATCAACTAATTAAGACAGTTTAATATCATACTTTTACTCCGTTTTGTAACAGTACTAGTACCACTATAAACCATAACGTGCTTGTTATCGTAGCGTTACTATGACAATTACAACAGTTTAGGAAACATATGATAACGTGACAATCAACATAATCGGTAACTGTACAAAAACACTTCGGTAGCGCAAAAATGATTAAAAGTTAGATTTGTGATGAATGTGGAATGGCAAAGGAACTCAGCACTATTTATTTCTAAAAATCAAAAGCAACATCGGTAGATTGATTATCATTTTTTATCAACCATAGAGCAATTTCATTTACATTTAAAACTATAGACTACATAATTCTATGTCGAGTTTTCTAAATTTGTAGTGTTCAAGTTTTTCTATTTCATATTGGAAATAAATTGAATGAAAGCCACTGAAAACCTGTAGGATGAAAAGTTATTCCAAGTTGTACTATAAACAATACGTATTATAACGAGAAAAGTCTTAATTTTTTTGGATTTGGCAGTTATTAAGTGAGCATTGGCAATATCACTTTGTTACACATATTCAGTGTATATACATACGAGGGATGCTGCTTATGTTTCGAAATGCAACAGCACTGCAATTTACGGGAAGGTTAATATAGAAAATTCGTAAATTTTGAGATTTCCACTGCCAAAGAACTGTGGTACGAGGGGCACTACTGATTGTGAGCCTAATAATAAAGAAACAGTAATTTATCGTTGAAAATTGATTTATTGTTTTTCAAAATATTCTCCCTTACGACCTATACACTTTTGTATCCTTTCGAACCAATTGTCAACACATTTTTGCCATTCTGTTTGAGACGTCTCTAAAACATGATTTTTGAACGCATCGGGGTCTTCTTCTCTTTACGAAAACCGTTGTCCACGCAATTTATTCTTGACGTTCGGGAACCAAAAGAAGTCATTGGATGCCAAATCAGGACTGTATGGCGGATGACCCGTTAATTTTATTTTTTGAGTGTTCAAATAACCGCCTGTTAGACAAGATGTATGAGAGCTCGCATTGTCGTGATTCAAAATGATCCTATGGCGTTTATTTGTTTTCCTTATTTCCCTGAAGACTTCGGCAAAAGAATTGGGTGTACCATTCAGAATTGATCGTTTTACGTTCTTGTAAAGGCACTGTTGCCACAGGATCAGTATTTCAGAAAAAATAGGCAACCATTTGTTTCGAAGTACTTCGTGCATAATTTGAATGAAGCTCAAAATCAGGCTTGTTTCAAATGGTGCCGAAAAAACACTTAAATGGCTTAACTCAAGTACATCAAATTTGGTATGACATTCTCAGAGGCGAGAAAGTTGCGTATATACCTATGAACCAGAAACGTAACTACAGACGATATTTTGGGTGTTACAAAGTGAAGCAAAGCCAACTAAAGTTGTTATGTTGCTAAACAAATGCACGCCTGTTTTATATCAAAAACTGTTAATGTGGCTACCATACCTATAGAAGACAGTAAAACTGTAAATGCTGGGTGATATTTAACCATCTGTTTACTACACGTTCTGAATGAAATGCGAAAAAAAGCGACGAATCATTCTACATCACGACAATCAAGTTCCCACATAGCACGACATGCAAGTTTGCACTAAAGACTTATTTGTGTTTCCAAAACTCAAGTATCGTGTGCACGGTGCAACGATTTTCAACGCCAGATGACGCAGTTGAAGAGTACAAGAATGGAATTTTGGGCGTGCCGACTTCTGAGTGGGAAGAATGTTATGAAACTTTGTTTAATCGCATAGACTGTAAAGGGGAATATTTTAAAAAGCAATAAATCAATTTTCTTAACTGTACGCATATGTTTTCCTCAATTCCGAAATTAAAGCAACGGCCCTCGTATTATAATTTTACCTTAGAACTCTCAGCAATTTTAGCGATCTCAAATACTGTTTGAATTTGGAGCTACAGCGTATCTGAAACGGAACAGTGGTATCAATCCAAAATCTATATTTAGAATCCTCTATCATGAAATAATAAAAACCCATTGAAGTGGAGCAATACGTAAGCTGTACAAGTTTCAGAATTAACAGTAAAGTGCCGATTTTATAAAGTATCGTCAACCACGAAGTTTAAATAATGTTTTAAGGAACGAAAACATAATAAAACAGAATTAAAATCAATTTTCATTATTATGATAAACAAATTTAATACAAGGATTTGAATTACACACACACACACACACACACACACACACACACACACACACACACAAACACACACACACACACACACACACACACACACACACACACACACA
>JAHWXV010324898.1:0-12695 GCA_024586415.1 Phrixothrix hirtus
CACTTTAGATGTGATAGATATCTGCAATAATGTTGCATTGTATCAAGCTTGTATCGAGTCAACCAGTTGAATGTTCCTTGACTCTCGTTGAAATGGAATTAAACAATGTTGTCCAACCTTGCATAATGTGTATCTCGTAGGAAGGACGAATAAGCTTCTTTTAGTCGAATCAAAGCGCCGGTTAATGTGATCACATTTGGAATTCCTACTTTGGTTCTAATAAGGAGATTTATAAACTGTTAAGTATTATTACACCATACAATTATAATTATATTAGTATTAAGATAGTACATTGAACCGAGCCGATATATATATGCGCTAGATTGAAAAATCTCATTAAATGATAATTATCATTATTAATTATAATTAATATTAGAGAAAAGGTGGTAAATTAATGTAGAAAATATAGCAAGATGTCAGTTATTTGAAACATTTCTAAAGTGGTTAAACAGTACATACAAATAAACAATCTATGTAAAAAATAATTGAGTATAATGTTAGTAAGCAATAAGCAATGTAGAAATTTAATGTTAGTAAGCAATAAGCAATGTAGGAATTATGTTAGCAAACAATAAGAAAAGAAAGAATTTGTTCAAAGCATGTAAGTAGATTCATATAACAAAGACGTTAGGAATTAAAAGGTAGTTCATCCCATCAGAAAAGTACAAATTTCCTGACTTTTTCAAGTTTTTTCTCACTTTTACTTGTTTTGTAAATACATTTTCGAAGTTATTAATACTAATCAAGAGTTACTTTGTATAAGATAGTATACTATGTCTGATTAACTTTGATGTCTTATGTATTAATAGATCCTTAGAGTGTTCGATTTTCGAAGGCTCGTGAATAAAATACAATTTATGATGCAATTAATTAAAAATACAAATTGATTGCAAAACTTAATTACTTGAATTAGAAATTTACAGAAGAAACAGTGTACATAAACAAAAGTATTAATTTATTTTAATTATTATTTACTAGATGAATAAGTAATATTTATTGTTCATAAGTATAAAAAAAATGTTAACGGATTTGATCAAAATTAAAAAACATCTCAGAATAATAGCGAAAAAACGGCCAGAAAGCAATGACACCTAGTAAGAAGATCTTTAAAAGTGATATTTAAATTTAGTCAAGTGATGAAAAATCTGTTTGACATTAAATGCATGAAATATCTTTTTGTATTTTTCATAAGTTGACTGGATTATAGAAGAACTGACAGTTGTTATTTCTGCAGAATAAAACTGTATCTAGGTAACTACTATGCATTTTTAAAAAAGCAGGTAAAATTTAAACTACATACTTTTGACAATGTTTGCTACCAAATATAAACTTTTACGAATATACGTTGTCTGACTCTCGAGTTTTTTATAAAATTCACTGACCATTCCAAATTTTCTAGATTTTCCTGGTAAGGGAAACCGTAAAATTTAGTACCTTGAACATTTTCAAATGTAAGTAGTAATCAAATTATAAATTGTAATACAATAAAGTGGGTAAAAGCATTTAATAAAAAACGATTGTGAGGGTAAACATTATCAATTATTCTAGTGGTACAATTTTGGAATAGTAACACATGAGTGGACATCGACCCAAAAGGAAACAAGCCATCAATAGCAATAAACATTAAAATAACTGTAAATTATCATCGAAACACAAAATAAGCGTCGACCAGGTATTATAAAAATCGTTGAAATTATAGTAAAATGAACTTTCTCCTACTTCAAAAGCATAAATACACAAACATCTGATGATGAAAGCACTTTTACCTAAATTTTTTAAAGTTATCTTCGCTAATAAATTTGGTATTTCGGTGAATTAATTACAGGAAAACAAATTATTTCAATAAATTGTAGTAGGAAAATTAAAAATACGCGGTTATATCATCAAAATAGATAATACAATGTATAAATACAGGTATAGGAAGCGGCGTCTTGTTATCTTGCTTCTGTCTAATACTATTTAATGCTATCCATTGTTTTATTTAGTGAGCTCACGTGTATGAGCAGTTATTTAAAATTTAAAATGTTAAACGTGACATGTTATAAATTATTTATCAAAAAATAAAGATAACATTTAATATCTAAATATGGAAATAGTAATAAAAGAAGTTAGTTGAGCACTATTAAAATTTATTTCGATCAGAAAAGGACCTTACGTTAAAAAAGTTTGGTATACTTCATATAGCAACAGCTTTTTTGTTGAAATAAAATAAAATTTTCTTCAACTTAAGATTATAACGATTCATAAATACGAACATTCAAAGTTTGTAATAAAACTAAAGCCAGTTAAATTTGAAAAAATGGGCAGTACAACAGAAGAGCAAGTAGTTACCTAACATAAAGCTGGAGAGTAAAATTCATATATTGGGGAAAGCAAGAGCTTCGAATATTCCCAGTAATCCAGAAACAAAATTACTTTAATGAACCGTTTCAATTTATTTCTACGTTTTGAAATTTTTTTTTTACTCTGAATTAGATAGTTAAACTAATAGGTAAAACACGCTTCAAGGTCTTCGAGTTTAAAATTAAAGGTAAAGTAAAATTTTATTGTTGACAGATTTTACGATTTGAGTCACAAATTATTATTGTTTTACGCCGGCAATGGAAATTTCATTTAACTTGTAAAAGATCTCTTTGTATTAGAGTAAATTTTTAGGCAGGCCTAAATTTTGCAGTTTACTATAATCTTATATTTTATCGATTTAGTTTTGAACACTAGTTTAACTACGATATTTCTTATGCTGTTTACAAATGTTTTATAAAATTAGATTTGATCTGTTATGCCAAATTCGAAACGTTATTTCCGAAATCAGATTAAAGAAAATCATAGAGTATTCTCATAAATTTCTTATTATATTGTCTGACACCAAAATTAGGTATTGTCATAAAAGCTACAAATAATTGCTTGGGTTGATTAAGCTTGCATCCTGGATAAGCGTTAAGCATTTAAATTATAAATCGTCTCGCCTTATTTATTTAGTAGAGTAAAACGCGGGAAAGTCTTAAATTTGAATTTAAGAGTATGGCACCAACCGGCAATAAAGCAAAAGTATGAATTTAGGCGAGAAATAATTTGAATTTGAATTCAAATATTACAATAAAAGTGCAGTGCGAATTTCTGCATTACACCAGTGCAGTGTACAACAGTTTTCCTTTTACAAAAAAAGCGCAATATTTTGTAATGTTCGTAGTTTTCATACTATTTTTTATGAATAGAAAGCTGGTAATATGCACCACACCGTGCAGTGCAGTAAGTCGAATTCGCTATACAGAAAACAACAAAATATAAAAGCATAAAGCAAACACTTAAATTAACCACAAAATTGTGTACAAAGTCAATACAATCCCATGTCTTGTCCTAAGTACAGAGTGTTCAATATAAAATGCAACCCACCTGTCAGTGATATACCAACGGGCCTTACTTGAATAATAGAAAAGGAATAACTTGTGAAATATTTATTGGAATATAACAAGGAAAACAATGCTTAAAATTCTAGAACAAGTGCCCTTGTTCTATATATAGGTTTTTTTCACTGTTTTTTACTAGTATTTTCAAAGTTTGTGGCTGGATGTGTCAATATTGACTTTCAATCGCACAAGTGTTTGTGAATACGTGTAATAAACTTTTTCTTTGTGGTACTGCCATAAGCAGTCTGGCGGAGTCAAATCCGGGGATCTTGGTGGCAATAAGTCATGGCCGATGATGCGATTACCTAAGAATTCGTCCATGAAAGCAGTGGTGAGGTGGTATAGTAGTGTAATGTTGCTCCGTTATACTATAACCGACAGTTCTGGCTTTTCTCTTCCTATAGTGCAATGAATTGCATTAAAAGATTCTCATGTCGTCCTGAATTGTAAGTGAAAAGAAAAAATACCAATAATTTTTTCCTGTGACATGGAATACTAGATACCAATCTTTTGCAATGGATTTGCATGATACATACGGAATTAGCAATATACCAAATCCTACTGTTTTGTCTATTTACTAGCTGCCCAAATGGAACCACGCCGCGATGGAGAAAAATAACGAACCCATTATTTGAATACGCACAAATCGACGAAACCATTGATAATATCCTAATAGTTGAAATCGATGAGCCGTTGTAAATCCATATGGTTGGAGATTTAATATTTTTGTAGTTCTTGTAGTTCTAATGACTGTTTTGGCGAAGCAGTGAAGCGATCCCTGATTTTGTTTAGTGTTTCTGTATTTAACATCGTCTTCGTTTTGTTGTTAAAAAAAGTCTGTCTTTCTAAATTTAGTTACTAACCTCAATAGTGATGTTTTATTAGGAACAGTTCTCTCTGAGTATTTACGGCAAAAAGATGCTTGCACTAAAATTGCAGTTCGGCCACTGAAATACGACTCAACAATAAAAGTTCGTCCCTTTTACGAATAAATCATTTTTTCACTTCTAATGCATTGAGCGCATGGCCGTGTTACTATGGTTACCGGTACTTATCTACTGTGTCATTGTGATAGTCAGATGTTGGACAAGTCGATCCCGTATTAGGTGAGTCGAGTAGGCAAACTATATTTTTTGCTTAACTGGTTGCGTTTTAAACGGGCAATTTTCTAGTATTTTAGTAACAGTAGTACAAAAAAGCACGATATATTATTAATAGAAACATTACTTTTCGTTTGCATAAATACACAAGATGATCTATAAGCTCTATGATAAACTTTGGCAGATGAAAGGTGATGTGATTTTAAGCAAAAAATGTTATATGGACATAGGTCTGTTTTGTATTGGTTAAAGAGTTATAAAGGTTTTAAAATTCATTTCGGCTTAATACAGTTTAAAGAAATAAAATGAAGTTGATAACGAAAAGTCAATCCTAAAGTTATAAAAGTTGTTCGAAATGTCCCCCTTCACTTTGAATACACATTTCACATCGACGAATCAAAGATTTGGTTATAAAATGTATGACATTTGGATTGTCTTATGCTTTCAGCGGCATTTAAAATTCCTTCCAGTATTTGTTCTCGCGTTGTCATTTCTATACTGTAGACATGTTACATGTCTCCAGACGTAATAATTCATAGGATTCAGATCCGGGGATCGTGATGGCCAGGCTATTGGACCTGCACCAATCTACCTGTTTGGAAAATGTTGATTCAACCAATCAATCACACTACTCTTCCACGATGTGGTGATGTATTGTCATGTTGGTAAAACATGTTAATTCAAAAAGGTTATTTTGTAGAAAATTTCAGTAATTGTTTGCGTTCAGTCTGTCATTTATCATCTGAACGGGCAACAAATTTTTGTTGTCAATGCTACCCCAAACATTGATACTGAACCGTTGTACATCTGAATTTTGCAACGTCCATACATGCTCATTATGACAATTATTTATGCCGTCTATCGTAAAACAAGCTTTATCAGACCAAAAATTGTTGAAAACAAAATTATTATTTTCTGCGCGTTGCTGAAGCATCTAGTGACAGAACTCTATTCGATGTTGAACGTCTCCAGAATTTAACGCTTGGTCATTTTGGTAATGAAATGGATGTAACACTTTTCGCTTTTATACACGCCACACAAAATTTTGGGATAGTTGTAACTGATTTGCTATACGCCGAGAACTAATTGAAGGATCGTTTAGGGCACAATCGATAACGTTTTCTTCATCTTCTACATTTACTTCATTGGGACGATTATGTCGTGGAACAGGGTTAACTGTTTTGTAAGTCTTCGAAATGCTGTGCTAAACACTATATGGGTAGGTTGGTGTCTACGAGGAAACCTGTGTTGGTATTATCTTGCAGCTTGTCGAGAGTTTCCGTTACAGAATCCATATACAAAGATGATATCTGCATATTCTTCGGTGTTAAATGAATACATTGTCGTTTTAGAAATATGTACAGTAATAAACTGTTAGTATAACACTGTTTTGACGAAAACAAATATTCTGTCGTAATGTCAAGGTTAATCTATTATTTCATCATAGCATGCTTCAGTTTTTGATTAGAAATTTCATTGTTGTTCTTTAAACTGTATTAAGCCGAAACAAATTTTAAAACCTTTATAACTCTTTAGCCAATACAAAATGGACCTATGTCCATATGACATTTTTTGTTTAGAATCACATCACTTTTCATCTGATAAAGTTTTTCATAGAACTTATAGATCGCCCTGTATAATAACAGTTTGGTATTATATTTCGGTTACTTGGAATCGCAATTTTTAAATCTAACAGTTATCTTTATTGTATGTATATCTATATTGGCAATGCCATATGTACATAATAGCAATTTTTTTTTGAGAATTATGATTCTTTTAACTGAAACTTTGATTTTAGAAAGCGATAAATATGCATGCATTTCTCTCGTTTGTTTCGCTCCTTTAAATATTGAGCATATTAGGTGGCTGATTCTATTAATTAGTGAACGCAATAACCGACGACCACTATATATTATTTCGGTGTATTGGTTTAATATTTTATTTTAGTCTATTTTTAAAAAGTATCCTTATAACTTCCAGTCTACGTGTGTGAGATAGCCACGTGATGTAATTATTAGACGATGCGAAACATGGATGTGTAACAAACATTTCTTGCATTTCGTGTGCAGTAAATCATTGATTTGAAAATATTTTCTGGTAATTCTAATTTTTCATTTATAATAGTTCCAACAAACTAACTAACGAACTAAGAAATGTAATGTGTCTTTTGTTATTTATTACTTATTAAATTGTTTATTCTTAAAAAATTCAATTTGAACTTCGTACAAGACAAAATTTTATTCACAAAAGAACATGATAATAAAATACCTATTTGGACAAGTGATTAAAAATTAGACAGTAGTAACGAAGTAATAAATGAGAATAAATAATATAATACCATCAAAAGCATTAGTGACTATAATACTTTACATGTTAATTTATAACATTTATGTTGATTTAATGTAAACAATATTTGCTATTGCAAATATTAGGTACATTTATACAAAGTATAAATGGAATATGGTACAATAATATAGAAAGTACCTACAATTAGGACTCACGTACACTTACGGCAAATAAATACGAGGCACCTGTTGTCGGCAATTTGCCATCTTTAACAAAATTTTGTTAGTGTGTCTTAGGCTTTACGGGTATTTATTTTAATTCCTTGTAATCCGTAACGGCAAGGAAATTTGTTGTTTTGCTTTAGACGAAAAATATTTCGAAGTAGAAATTTCAACCGTTAATTCCTGCTAGCAACTTGACTTATATTCTAAATAAGTGCAAACAGAATAATAAAGCTTATAATTTTTAATTAGTGAGTTTCCTATATTTAAACTATCATAAAATATTATTGTAGAATGATTTCATCTATGTCTAAAAAAAGTTAACTAAAAATCAAATAACCCTGAAATAAAGCAATTTTATTTGAAAGATACAACAACAATTCTTAGAAATTTGAAATTATAGATGTGAGTTCCTTTAATTTCGATAACTTTGAAATAAACATTATTCAATTTTTTGCAAAAATACTATTTCGTCGTTCGTAGTTTTCGTAAAAATTCAATAACTTTATTTTAAATTTTATTTTCATCATACATAATTGACACTTTATTACCCAATTACTGTCGAATAACAGTTATTGGTACGGATGCATGCTCTGTTTAAAGGGTGGGTGCCGATGACAACATTTTTATCCCCCCTCCCGTAGCCAAGCGGGTGTATGTTAGGTAACCCTAGTAACCTTTAAGGGGAATCTACAAATACAAAACACAAGTATCGAAAGAAGTTGACAATTGTATTAATAAGAATATATTACATAGTAATATTTTGTTATTCCATCATTACATGCCATACAATGACATCTATTAATCTATTTGACATAGATTGTATTATATTTTTGACACAATTGTAATCTAAAGCTTCCCACTCGTTTTCAATGGCCTCCCACAATTCGTCTGGGAACGACCTTAGTATCAAATATGATTTTACAAATCTAACGTACGTATTAAAATTAACCTACAATGTTTATAATTTTATTAAAAAATAACTATGCAGGGTGTTTAAGATATTACGCCATTCCTATTAAGGGATGAAAGTAGACCCTACAGATACAAATTAAAAGTAATACGGATACAAAAACGTCCTTTTTTTCTAAATATCTACAACGAGCCGCCTATGGTTGTATTCAGACTAAAACTGATAAATCATTCATAAAATTATAACTGACCTACCTAACACATTTACAGTAACATACATTTTTACAGCTGTAGCTGTAGCTGGCACATTTCGATTTGGTTACGTAATAAATAACCGGATAAGGAGATTGCCCTTTTAGACAATTGAAAGAATTAGAAATAATATATACAATTTTTTTAACAATTTTGAAGAAGTTATTAATTAATAACTGATAATAATAAAAATAGAGTTTAGTCATGCAATGTACTAAGAAAATGTGTTTAAATGTAAAGACAGCTTAAGCAATTATTTATTGACATTTTTTTAATTTTACATCTAAAAATCGATTTCATTTTTGAAATTGCGTGACATCATCCTACACTTAAAATAAAAATACTTTAAACACTTTGACACGTTCTAGATTTTTCTAGTTGGTTTTGTAACAGTATTCAGAGGAATGGCATAATAATTTGTCCAATAATCAAATATTGTTTTATACGCTGTTTCAAAAGCAATTTTAAGAAAGTAATATTAGAGGAATATTGTAATAATTGATACCTTTAAGACAATTTTATTGATCAGCCTTAATGTAATTAATTACCTTATGTTTTAAAACTTTCAAAACAATTTTCCCTAACATTTTCTTCGGATACATTATTAATTACCTAAATGGACAATCACTTTTTTATTTCTATATTTTGACCTCTATATGGTAGTTATTAACAACTACGAAAATAATACGTTCTTCAAATATATAAATCTCCTGATGAAGCCAACTGTGTTGACGAAACGTTGAGTATTTAAATAAATTCAATTTTTCTAAAATTCAATAACTGACCCACCACTTCAAATCAACAAAAACTCCAAACTAAATAGCCAATTAGCTTGTCTTAAAATTTCAGCTACATTATTACAAATTCCTTTAGTATCATTTTTGTGAAATTGCCTTCGAAATAATTAAATGTGTTAAAGTATGTTAATTCACTTAGAGATTTATTTCTCTTAATCTAATTTTTCATTTTACAGTTTTTAAATCCATATTAATTGAATCATACCTCCGTGAGTACTTCATTATTACAGACCTGTGCACGATTTTATTAACATAAATAATAGTTTTTATTATTAAAGCACTTGTTAGACAACGAAACGCATCTAGTAACTGACGTAACTTGGCATAATTTCGTTTATCAAGATATCGGTCACCGACATTTAAAAAGGTGTCATTTTACAGTCTTGTTTTTACGCGTCTGTTTAAAATAAACACGTACAATTCTGCTCTACTACGGAAATATTTGTTTAGTAAGAAACACTTACCCGATGATATTTATATATTTGAAAGCATGTACATAGTCGACTCGTCATTATTAAAAAAAAAGGAATTTTTAGTATTCGTATTGCTATTAATCCCTAAAAAGGAATGCCATATTATCTGAAACACCCTGTATATTAAATATTCAAAACTATAAGTATTGTCGGCAAAGGCAAAACATTTTAACTTATGACAATTGCTATCATTATAGATGATCGTTAATAGTAAGTTAAAGTTAACGTAAACATAACTATTCTTAGATCGTTATCAGTTGAAGAATATGTCGAACTTATTTTAAACAAAAAGCCAGATTTACATTGGGTAATTTAAAAACTCAGGTAGTGTCCCGTATTTATTTGCTGTGTGTACAATACAATTCCAAATATTACGTTCCCTTCTCTGTTAGTATGGTAGAAGTTAATTATTTTTAAAAGGTAGCTGGTACTGAAATTCCTTTTTCTACAACTGTCATTAAAAGTGTCACTTTTAATTTATGGAAACTCGTTTTCAAAATTAAATATTACAGCACAGCGTGTCATAAAATTTACTTTTAACAGTAGTGCTATAATTGCTATGTATTTTCTGAGAAATTAAACTATTACAAATTTACAACTCGTAATATTAATACTAATTTGCAGTTTGTGAAGTGATGTCATTAATTCCCTGCAAAACATTTTTACTTTCTCTTACCTATATGAAATATAGTATAGAGAAAGACATTTATGGACGGAGGCACAAAAACTTTTTTCGTAAGGTAAAGTCGTACTTATAACACTTGCACCATAAATAGATACGAATATAACAGATCCTTGTACTGTATTTTAAATAAAGCTTTGAATTTATATAGGTCTGAGCTCATTCGTTCGTATTTCATATATTAAAACGTCATGATTCTTAGAACAATGATTTAAAGCACAATTATCATCTTGTTAAATACGGGAATGATAGTGGGTGGCCGCGCTGTCGGTTTATAAAAGAAAGCGGTGGACAAAGGATGTTGGCTGACTTCTGTATTTAAAATTTTAAATTATGCTTATTCATATTAATTTATGACAAACTATGCTTCTTTACAACAATCAAATAAGCAGTCGTGTGCGTGGTTAATTAATTTGCCTTCGATTGAAAAATTCTCTAATTGTAAGGTTTTACATTTGATCTTAGTACCAAGCAACTATTTTTATATTAAAAATGTAGTTTCTAAAATAATTTGTTAATTATAAGCAGGGGAGTACATATCAATTTGCAAACATATGTATATACCTTTATATTTCATATAAAATATAAAAGCAAAGGCTTTTTATTTTATAGGCCATATGACGTAATTTAGTTGCCACCCTAAAACGTTAGATTAAAATAATTTTGTTATGGAAGTTTTAGTTACAATTTCACTTAACATGTGGTGGTGTTTTCCATGGTTGCCAGTAATTTGTTTACGAGTTTGGTGTAATTTATTATATTTAATGCATAAAGATTAGAAATACAATTTATTATTGATTTTAAATAACAACCAGATTAATCTTTGTTAATTGCAGAGCTATGTTTACATGTTTTGCTGTTAAAGATCTGGCAACGCTGCATGATTTTGCTATTTAATGTTTCTTTGACGTCATTGAAATAATCAGTCAATCAAACAGCTCGCGGATTGATGATATCGCTATTTGATTGGATATTTGAAGATTAGACAACGCCGTAGCGGTAACCTGTAAGTACCTCAACTCACTCATCATTGTCTTCCTATCTTATAAAAAATAAATAACTTTTTCGATTTAAGGAACCTCTACAACTCCATCTTTTTAAGCGTCTCCATGCAACTGAATATACACAATTTTAAAATTTAAGTATTGGATTGCTATCGATTTTGTTAGCCTCTGTAATTTTATACCAAACGTCATTTACCTAGGTAAATTAAATTCGAATATTATATCATACCATCTTTAGCACCGATATAAAAAGTAATATAAAAAACAAACTTGAAAGGAGATGATTAAAATTAATAGCTTTTTACGCTTAAGCAGCTGTTGCATGTGAACCTTATTCTATTCCTTAATCACATGTTATAAAAAGAATTGTTCAAAAGAAATAACGGTTGAAGATGCCAAGATCTCTGCTAGAAATTGTAATTGACAATGCATTACATTCTTTTGTTGTTAGGCATCTCATTATATCAAAAAGTTACAAAGCAGATATTTTTGGTTCAATGATAATTAGTAAAATTAGAATAGAGAATGCAACAAGAAATGTTTTAATTATTAATTATACATAAATTTAATTAATAAAAGTATTGCAATATAATTAAACAACTTTTTGATAAGAAAAATTAAAATTATATTTTTAGATACCTCTCACAAAAGTATAAAGCGTGAAAAATGAATATATTTTTATAATAGTTATTCCTCTTAGGCATGTAAAAGTATACTGATCAAGGTCAAAAGAATCGGGTTTGTTTACAATGTTTTATAGGAATTAATTGAAATCCATCTTCATTTAAGAACGGAAATCAATGATAAAAACAATGGCAAATCCTGGACCAAATCAGACGATTCAAAACCTCCATGAGCGCTAAACAATCAGTTTAATTTTATCTAGATCAATTCCTGAACTAAGAATGAGAAGTAAAGCCACGAAAAAAAGGATGAATTCGGAAGAAATGGAAGCAACGATGAGCAATTGCAGAATAATTCTCTTTTATTTAATTCTGTATGTATCCTATTTAATTTAATTTAGAACCATGTCTCTGTGGTTTTTCTCAGCAAATTGTATTAACCAAAGTTATGTAAAAAATATTAGCAAAATGTTTAGATTTAGTTTATATTGAAGTAGGCATTTTCGGCGTGTTGTACCTTCTGTCAAACTATAACGTCCCGTTTCTATATTATATTTATATTATTATTAGTGTTAGTTTGCTACATCCTGTATATTATGTACAATTTTATTTTTATTTATTCTACTATTTGTAATTCAAGGATCTATATTTTATTGTGCAGTACGAATTTGTAGGTGCTTTTCTGTTAAATGAAACCATAATAACAAAAACAATTTAATAAATAACGTTTGAAAATTCTAATAATTCAAGTCATACGTTTCAGATAATAAACAGACGCACGGGTAACGGAGGGGACGAGAGGTGCTTGTATTGTCGAAGGAGTTCTGACCTGGCATTTCAGCCGACGCACTATGGAAAATAAGAGAACTTCGCATATCAAAAATGGTTTTTACTAATGTGGCTATTGTCATACTTTTTTCATTTTATTTAATAGTTTA